>AWOL01S0035764.1:0-46518 GCA_000715115.1 Nicotiana otophora | reverse complement strand
ATTCCGAGGTCATTTATATAAAAGTCAAACCTTGGTCAACTCTTATAAACCAACGTTAGAACTAAATGTTCCAATTTATTCCAAAACCTTCCGAAACCAAATCAACCATCCCCGCAATCACATAATAACAAATGCACATACGGAAAGTATCAAATAGGGAAACAACGACTCAAATATACAAAATGATATGTCGGATCATTATAATAATATTATTAATAGCATCATTTTTATATTGATGCACGTGAAAATTATGTGCGTTTTTTAAAATTTTATAATATTAGGTTTGAATTTTTGTCGCTTGGACCGAAACTCTAATGGTAAATTAATTATGCGNCAACGTTAGAACTAAATGTTTCAATTTATTCCAAAACCTTCCGAAACCAAATCAACCATCCCCGCAATCACATAATAACAAATGCACATACGGAAAGTATCAAATAGGGAAACAACGACTCAAATATACAAAATGATATGTCGGATCATTATAATAATATTATTAATAGCATCATTTTTATATTGATGCACGTGAAAATTATGTGCGTTTTTTAAAATTTTATAATATTAGGTTTGAATTTTTGTCGCTTGGACCGAAACTCTAATGGTAAATTAATTATGCGCCTTTGGAGCAGAATTATTAGAGATAGATTGGAAGTTGTTACTAATAAGGGGTCTTAATTAATGTTTTCAAGTTCTAAATAAATGAATAAGAATATATTCCCTAAATAATAGAACTATAGTCATAACAACAATAGGAATAGTAAAAAGTACCAGTTGGTATTTATTCAAGGATGCAACTTTGGTAATATATGTAGTCACAAAAAGAAGGAACTCATAGGATCCTCCACTGTCAAACTTGACCTGACATATAACACGGATGATAATATTTTCACATCTCTTATCAGAAGATGCAATCAATATGAATGTGTATGACACCAAGCTCAAGATTCCTCTCCAGAGAATCATGCGCTTCTATAGGAGCATCATGCTCCTCCTTGCGATGACAGAGACTATGAATACAAAGATAAAGAAATAAACAAATACTACAACAACGTCAAAATAGCAATAAAAGCTCAATGGCAGTTTTTATAGATCTAACTAGTAATCTGTTTGTAGAATCTCTACCTCAATGTAACGTGAAAATATAATAGCATTCCAAATNATTAATGCATCTTAAAAATTAAAACAATTAGGATTGAATGTTGAGTTTGGTTTCTAGTAGTAATGCGTCAACGAGATTTCTGGTGCTTCAACGAGATTCGAATTTCTAGTAGTAATGCATCAATGAGATTTACCATTTTGGTTAGCGATGCTATAATGATATTGGATTATGATTTGAAGTTTTTCAGCAATGCATCAACGAGATTTACCATTTTGGTTAGCGATGCTATAATGATATTGGATACATGTGCTTGTAACTATTGTTGGATACATGTACTTGCTGGTATAATTCTGCTTTGTCATCTTATTATATTGACATACCTGATGACCATGACATTGGGAGGTGCTCTAATGATGCTGTTCAGCAGGACTAATGTTTGTGAAAAAGCTGATTTTTTAAATGTAAATTGTGAATTTTTGTTTGGTTGTCTTTAGTTAGATCAGATGCACTCTTGAATATTGGAAATCTCCGGAATTTGAGAAAAAGAGCCGCCAGGGAAGGGCAGCCCGTATGTCCGACAAGGGTGGCTCTGTACACACGGGGGGTTCAATTAGTATGGCGGCTCATCGAAGAAGATTGGTAATGTGTTTATTATATTTTTCTTGATTTATAACTGCTTTAGTTATCATTTTTTTAACATATTTTATTTTAACTGCCAACCTTCAACCTACCTTTCTCAATGCGAACGCGACGCCCAGGTCACGAACGCAAAGGCCACGAATCTCCAAAACATCACGAACGCAGCTCCCCCAATGCGAATTCGTAGAGCAAATATTCCTCTACCCAAAGTAAGCCGTCGCGATCTCGAGACCTACTCCGCAATTGCGAAGTACACCAGACACCAGCAAACTTCAACTGTCCAACCAAGCTCAAATGACCCGAAACCTATCTGAAACTTACCAAAGGCCCCCGAGACCCTGTCTATTACACCAACTAGTCCCAAAACATAACACGAATCTACATGAGGTCTCATATCACACATATTAACATTAAAACTACGAATTGCGCCTCAATTCAAGTTTAATGAACTAATCAACTTTCAACTTTCAAAACTCATAACGAACCACGTCTAACGAACTCGGAATCACTCTAAATTTGGCACACAGGTTTCAAATGACATAATAAACATATTCCAACTTCTGAAACAACAATCCAACCCTGATAGCCTTAAAGTTAACTCCTGGTCAAACCTTTGAACTTTTCCAACCTTCAAATTTTCCAACTTTCACCAATTAAAGTCAAATCAACATACGAACATCCCAATCCAATTTCGGACATACGCCAAAGTCCAAAACTACCATACGAGCCTATTGAAACCATCAAAACACTATTCCGAGGTCATTTATATAAAAGTCAAACCTTGGTCAACTCTTATAAACCAACGTTAGAACTAAATGTTCCAATTTATTCCAAAACCTTCCGAAACCAAATCAACCATCCCCGCAATCACATAATAACAAATGCACATACGGAAAGTATCAAATAGGGAAACAACGACTCAAATATACAAAATGATATGTCGGATCATTATAATAATATTATTAATAGCATCATTTTTATATTGATGCACGTGAAAATTATGTGCGTTTTTTAAAATTTTATAATATTAGGTTTGAATTTTTGTCGCTTGGACCGAAACTCTAATGGTAAATTAATTATGCGCCTTTGGAGCAGAATTATTAGAGATAGATTGGAAGTTGTTACTAATAAGGGGTCTTAATTAATTTTTTCAAGTTCTAAATAAATGAATAAGAATATATTCCCTAAATAATAGAACTATAGTCATAACAACAATAGGAATAGTAAAAAGTACCAGTTGGTATTTATTCAAGGATGCAACTTTGGTAATATATGTAGTCACAAAAAGAAGGAACTCATAGGATCCTCCACTGTCAAACTTGACCTGACATATAACACGGATGATAATATTTTCACATCTCTTATCAGAAGATGCAATCAATATGAATGTGTATGACACCAAGCTCAAGATTCCTCTCCAGAGAATCATGCGCTTCTATAGGAGCATCATGCTCCTCCTTGCGATGACAGAGACTATGAATACAAAGATAAAGAAATAAACAAATACTACAACAACGTCAAAATAGCAATAAAAGCTCAATGGCAGTTTTTATAGATCTAACTAGTAATCTGTTTGTAGAATCTCTACCTCAATGTAACGTGAAAATATAATAGCATTCCAAATAATATTATCATTACCATTACTTTTACATTGATGCATGTGCAAATCATATGGTTTTTTAAAAAATTTATAAGATTAGTTTTTGATTTTCATCAGTTGAATCGAAACTCCAATTACAAAAATAATTTTGCGTCTTGAGAGTGGAATTGTTAAAGATAGAAAGGAAGCTACTACTATTAAGGGGTCTTAATTATTTCTTTTAGGAAGACAATAAATGTATATAATTAAATGATTGGGATACATTTAACTTCCGGATGAATACATATAAATAAATTTCGCAAACAAAGGAAATATAGTCATAGCGACAACAAAGATAGAGAAAAGCACCAGCCGAAATCCGTTCAAGGATGAAACTGTGGTGATATATGTGGCTGCAAGAAGGAACAACTCGTGGAAGTACTCCTTCTCCGTCAAGATATACCCGACATATAACACACACAACAACATATACACATCTCTCATCAGTAGATTGAATCAATAGAAATGTATATGACATAAGGCTTAGGTTTGTCTACAGAAACTCTGCATCAATATTATATGGAAATATTATAGCAGTTAGAATAATATTATTAATAGCATTATATTACATTGATGAACGTGCAAATTATGTGCACTTTAATAATTGTATAATATTAGGTTTTAATTTTTATCACTTGGACCGAAGCTCCAATAGCAAAAATAATTTTGCGCCTTTGGAGCAAAACTATTAGAGATAGAAAGAAAGTTGTTACTTTTAAGGGGTCTTAATTAATTTTTCATGTAGACAACAAAAGTACATAATTAAATGAGTGGGAAACATTAAATGTTTCTAGATAAATACATAAGAATATATTTCCTAAATAATAGAACTATAGTCATATCAATAACATGGATAATAAAAAGCACCAGTTAGTATCCATTCAAGGATGCAACTTTGATGGTACATGGGATCATAAGAATAAAAAACTCGTAGGAGTATCCACCGTCAAACTCGGCCTGACATATAACACACGATAATATTTTTACATCTCTCATTAGAAGATGAAATCAATATGAATATGTATGACACCAAGCTCAAGATTCCTCTCCAGGAAGCATCACTGGAAGAGCATCATACACATCTAGATGAGCATCACGGGACACTTTATGAAGCATCGTGAGCCTTTGCAAGAGTATCATGAGCCTCTAAAGGAGAATCATACTCTTCCTTACAACGACGGAGACTAAGAATACAAAGATAAAGTAATAACAAAAATACTACGACAATGTAAAAATAGTAATATAAGCTCAATATTGGCCTTTTTAGACCTAAGCAGTAATGTCACGGCCCAAAATTCATTAAAGATCGGGATGGCGTCGGACACCGCTGTCAGGCAAGCCTAAAATAAATATTTAAGTTGGTTCTCATTTTAATATTTTCGAAGTCATATTTTCCTTCAATTAAATAGTAAAAGATGGAATTTACAAAGTAAATAATACTTCCTCCGTTCCAATTTATGTGAACATGTTTGACTGGGCACGAAGTTTAAGAAAAAATGAAGACTTTTGAAATTTGTGGTCCTAAACTATTCAAAAAGGGGCCTATAGTATTCGTGTGGTTATAAAAGCTTCTCATTAAGGGTAGAATTGTAAGATTAAGCAAAATTATTTCCAAATTTAGAAATTGGTCATTCTTTTTGGAACGGACCAAAAAGGAAATAGGTTCACATAAACCGGAACGGAAGTAGTAATATTTTTAATAATTTCAGTACAGGTCAACTCATAATCACCCCAAAACCCGGTGTCACAAGTGCATGAGCATAAACTAGGAATGTAAAATAAAATACAGCATCTGTCCGAAATACACATTTGGACAAGAGAGAGATAAATACTCTGAAGGAGACTCTACCGGCTGCGGGTCGTAATATGAAATGCAGCTCACGTAAGTCCCCGCATGCATACATGTCTCTGCTCTCACAAGGCCACTAGTCACATATGTACTTGCACAAAAATATGCAACAAGTGTCGTATGAGTATGTAAATCCACGTGTACCCAGTAAGTATCTAGCCTAATCTCGGAGAAGTAGTGACAAGGGGTCGACATCGACACTCACTAGTGGTCCAATAATATCAAGTATAGTAAGGAGGTGAGCAAATACGAGGCAAAGTAAATAAATAGAATAAACACGTGTAAATATGTGGTACAATTATCCTCCTTACAATAAACTCAGGCTCTTAATTAGCAAATTTCACCTCAACCGGAGCATATATATGTGTATACTAGATCTCATCAAGCAGGTTGTTATAATTCGAATGAGGAGAAAATTTACAGATACCCTGGTTTCTTGCCAAATATTATGCACGATTCCATGAGGATATGATATAGGAAATGCCGAAGCATATGGACCGATCCAACATAATTATTTAAACTGTACACTGCCGAGGGTCGAACGGCACGAACCATAGACGCATCTATAAAATTACCGAGGTGAACGGTCCGCTCCCATAAGAGTGTGGTACATAACTCCTGCCGAGGCGAACGACCTGATCCCATAAGAGTGAAATACATTATCCTGCCGAGGCGAACAGACCTATCCCATAAGAATAAGAAGATTTGACGGGTCCTTGACCCCACTCACGAATAAACGTGTGAGTTGTAATTTGTTTAACAAAAACCTTTAAATGAAACATATATATATGATATATATATATATATATATACCGGAAACATGCCGTAAGAGGAGTAACATTATTCAGTGACTAATCATAAACTCGTGAAGTCTCTACAAAAGCAATTCTAGTCTCAAGTAGTAATGTAAAACAGAGGAATTAAATAGGTGAGAGACTGCTCAAATAGTACATCTATAGCATGATGTGAACCTAAGTCTACCCGGACAATATCATGAATCTAACTACGTATGGACTCTCATCATCTCATGCGTACATAGTCCCCGCAACAAGTTGCACACATTAAATACATCAACTAGGGGTAGTTTTCCCCCTCACAGAGTTAGACAGGAGACAAACCTCGTCTCAAAGCTTACTTTCCGGTCCAAAATTGTGCTTTAGATCTTCAACTCGGCACCAAACGATCGAAGCTAGCCAAATAAGATGCAAACCAATCAAAATATATTCTAATACTCATAATTAATCAATTTATAACAATTTCCAACTCCGCTCGAAAAATCGATAAAGCAACCCTCGGGCCCACGTGCCTGGATTCCGAAAATTTTCGAAGCTAAACATTAACCATAACATTACGAACTCAAAGATATGATTCATTCTCAATTCCAATCCCAAATTCATTGTCAAAATCCAAAAATACCAATTTCTAGATTTTTCTTCAAAATCCCAAATTTCTACAAATTTTCATGCTTGAATCCATGTAAACAACATGTATTTAACTCACAATGTGAATAAATCACTTTCCCCATTATAGTTGATGAAGATGGAACTCCAAAAGTGCTCCGAAATCGGCTCCCATGGATGAAATGAAGTGAAATTGAGCCAAAGCCTCGTTTTAAAGGAACACACTGCCCAGCTCGACCTTCGCACCTGCGGTCAAATAGCTGCTTCAGTGGCTCCGCACCAGTGGAAATTCCATCGTAGGTACGGCTTCAGCTCGGCCCAACAGTCCCTGCATTTGCGCCCCATGTAACGCATCTACGCGTCCGCTTCTGCGGTCACCAAGCGCTCGCACACTTGCGCGTTTATGCCCGCTTCTGCGGCGCAGGCCTTTTGGCCAGCCTCCACTTCTGCGAACCTCATGGCCACTTCTGCGGCTCCGCACCTGCGGCCCTAACCTCACAAGTGAGGTTACACTAGAAGACAGCAGCCTCGGCATTTGCCCAAACATAACTCGATCCGTTAACCGTCCGGAATCCACCCGAGGTCCCCGGGGCCCTAACCAAATATACCAACAAGTTCTAAGACATCATACAAACTTAGTCGAGCCTTTAAATCACATCAAACAATGCTTAAAACACGAATCACCCTCCAATTCAAATTTACGAACTTTGAAACTTCAACTTCTACAATTGACGCCGAAACGTATCAAATCACGTCCGATTGACCTCAAAGGTTGCATACAAATCCACTTCTGGACGCGTCCCTAAGTCTAGAATAACCATACGGAGCTATTCCTAGACTCGGAATCCAATTCGGACATCGATAACATTAAAATGCTCTTTAACCCAAATTTATGAAATCCTTCCAAAATGCCAACTTTTCCCAATAGGCGCCAAAAACACCCCCGGGTCATCCAAAACCCGATCCGAATATATGCCCAAGTCCAGAATCATCATACGAACATGTTGGAACCTTCAAAAGCCGATTCTGAGGTCGTTTACTCAAAAATCACGCCTTAGTAAATTCTTCCAACTTAAAGTTTCCGAAATGAGAATTTTCTTTCTAAATCAACTCCGGATTTTCCAAAAATTCAATTCCGACCACATGTACTAGTCATAATACCTGAAGTGAAGCTACTCAAGGCCTCAAATCACCGAACGACGTGCTAGGCCTCAAAACGATATATCATGTCGTTACATTCTCTCTCACTTAAACATACGTTCGTCCTCGAATGTGCTAAGAACTACTCTGAGGTTGTCCGAAATCACTGTTCAACAACTCGTGCACCTATTCGTGCCACCACAACACAGTTGGGCACATTAGCCCAAGCCAATCCGAAGCTTTTCCCCTTTATTTAGTCAAATAAGCCTTAGTACCAAATTCCAACATCCGGAATCCTCCAGCAGGCCTGTTTCCAACATACGAGCACCGTATCAATCACTACACACTGCACCAAACACAATTGTATACCCTTATTGAATTCTTACCTTGCACCGCGTAACTCATTTGCCCAAGGCAATCTTTCCAAAGCACAACAGCTAAAATTTCCACTGACTGAAGCCCATAGTGTACCTCATGACCAATTAAGCCTTACTTTAACTCCCGCGATAGTGCCACGATAGAGAAGATGTGTAGAACTCATAGCCACCTGCTGAATCACAATTTATGGAGTCCCCATCCCGATAAGAACCATTACCTCATTCTGGATTGATTAACAATATTTAGTCTTCAATATGCTTCATATAAATCTGATCGCACTGATCATAGGTCCAAAAATCTCGTCTCACCCAGTACAAGCTGCTCAGGCAATAAGCCACCTCAGACACTGACAAAAGTCTCATATGATGCCACAATATGCCATCAAGCTACAAACTCGAATGTCATACATAAGGAAACGAACTCTGGAAAGATATAATCAACCCACGTAACTAATTTAAACAGCTGAAAAGATGTTATGAACCTTCCTCAGGAAACGGGAAGCAAAACACACAATAATAGATGTGGGAAATTTTACTCAATAACACACTGTTACGTGCAACCCGATCCACACATGATACCGTTGCGACGTGCAACCCGATCCAACCATGATACTCGTGGCGGCATGCCACCCGATCCAATCAACATATCCATGGAGGCGTGCCACCCGATCCAACCATATACCCGTGGCGGCGTGCCACTCGCTCCTACCATATACCCGTGGCGGCGTGCCACCTGATCCACATATAATAATCTAAAGAAAACACATACCGAGTCGTAATGCTTATACTCACGAAGTGCTCGAATATCAATCATAAGCACGCCAAGTGCATAATACAAATCCTAGGGAGACGGGTAGCGTCACGTGCTATAAAACTCAAGCACAACTAAGGTGCGATATATGATGTGCATCTCGAGAGACATCCTGCTCACATAACACCACAAACTATACGGGATCTCAATACGAGTGCAGATAATCAAACCGCCTCATAACCCATATGGCACAATAGAGACTACACGGAAGGGCCGACAACAGAAATATTATCCAAGGCCCGAAGAACCCTCCAAAAATAATGCTATGCTGAAATGAACACATCCGGCCTGATATAGGGCCCACATTCACGTTTAGATCCATCCACGAACCTCAAACCGATTCTGATCATACCATGCTTGGCTAAATAGCCCCTCAAGGACCCACAATGACCTATTCACGACATATAAGAACAACCGTCAAATCCAAAACGAACTCACATGGTCCACAACCTAAGGAATAGAATGCCTCTGAGGCATAAACTCTCGCACTTGCGATATTACCATGACCTCCATATTCGGTCTCAATCTTTAACAATCAAGTGACTAACATGTCACACCTATACAAATCCCCCTGTGGGGCATGCTCCCACGACCATTCCGCTTAGGTAGCAAGTCTGCACATCCATACCACCAGCCATACTAAAGTCGTAAAGCGAATCGGGAATCAGCAAATCAGTACACCAAGCCTCTTACACAGGACACCGATCTCAGGTGACCCTAAAGACAATACCAGCTCACTCTAAACATCTGCATTCTTCCCTGCTTATCCGAGCTCTTGGCATTCTTGTCGACATCAACTACAACCTTGATCCTCAACCTCCAATTCCCATGCCGCTCACTGCACCTAACATACCAATACGCAAAAGTACAAAAATTTCATCATAACACCCGAACCACCAATAGGGTACACACTTCATCATATAAAAATCTTTCACTTAACTCATTTAAGGAGAACCATTTCCATACGTGACTGAATTTCCATAACCGCAGAAAATACAAAAGTCGAGTAGTGGTCTAAACCACCATAATTCTTCCGGGATCCATCACATAACAGGCCATAATACTCGAATGCCTCCAAATAAAATCAATTACGGAGGCCGTCAAACCTTGCATGTACCGCCACAAATCACATGTATAACTCAACATGCTAAAGGAACTTATCATTGCCACCATCATGCCAATTTAACCATTGCTAACCGATCCGACTTCCTTTAATTTACTCCGGACTTGCCTTAGGAATAATAATAATAGCTCTATTTAAAATATAACGAACCCAAATCCGCGCTCATTCGGAGTGACCTTATATCACGAGACCATGCTATCTCAAAATCCACAAACCACCATATACTTTCCTTGTGCGCATATTCGCATCTTCAATGGGTACACCCATTCAGATAATTCTTCCATGAATCCGAAATTATTTTCTCCCGTTCCTCCGTTTCTGCACCGCAGACTATAGATAACATAGAACATTCCAAGTCCATGTTTTCATAATCCACTGCCAAAACTCGATACTTAACCATAACACAGACTCGAAATCCTTAGGCACCGCTCTTTAAATTTTGAACCTACTAAGACCATTGTTGAGAGTCACCTACTCTGACTTGTCCCCAATTATAATTAAACTCCAAGGCCTTCTAGGACATGAACACCCTCTCGTAGAAGCAACCGGCTGAATTCATTTCCTTATACATCACATCCACATGAAGCATAGACTCTAAGTCTACCCAAGACCTGAACATGAACCGATAAGACCAAATATAGCACACATTCCTCAAATCCTTTGCTCAAGTTACCACTGAACGTAATAACCCATCAATACACTGATAACCAGAAACTGCACAAGTTGACAACTAAGCAATGCAATCATAGACGGTGGGGCTATCCCACTTAACTTGAAGGTACAATTACATAACCCTGCGACCGCCGAGGTTCCTTCTTCCCTATTGACATAAGATAAAAGTCTAACAACGCATTACAAACTCGAAGTAATGTTGCATCCAAATATAATCCATGGTCCTAGTCACTGTCCATCACAATTCCGAAATTTCTCTAAGCTTCCCTCAAGGCGTGTGGCTATTCTACCACAAAACCCATATGATATTCTGCCACTCTCCCACTTTGGTCAAACCCTCTCCTTTAAACAACTCCTTGGCTTCTACTTTTCACACTTGACCTCCTAACAATTCAACCACCGCAAGACACCTCCCACATGTCCTTCATCATCCTTCACTACCCAATTGTTGCTCCAAACCAATCCATATCTGTAACATCCGAACACATGAGTCGCCACCAACTCTAAACCTCTTAGAAGATCATCTTTCTCGAGCTATCAATACTAGAAGTACCAATTCGATTCCGAAATCGCTACACTCCATTATCTCTGACAACCGCATCTCATGCACCATTTCACAACACCCATGCCCCGAAGGCAAATTGAAGAAGACCATAATATCGGCGAACCTTAACGCATTCAACAAGGACGATGACACCACATCACAATTGAGAACTCTACCGTGCTCGAAAATACCAAGTCACATTATTCCATCAACCCAAATCTAAACATTCCTAGTCCGTTTGCCTTTCCTCCGTTGAAAATAAAATGATGAACTTCTGAATCATGCACTGAGTAAAACCTCCTTTCAAGTCATTCACTGCCTCGACGCATAGATAGGAATCCTACCATTACACAAACACGGTGCGATAACAACGCACGAATCGTCATAACAATCAATGCCAAATCTCAAAACCATAGGAAATACTGATGCTGAGCTGAAATGACAGGACGACCTTCTGCAAGGCGACGGTAATAGCCCAATCAAACACGCAAGCAGAGACATCCTGCACCACCTATGTAGTACCATGACAATTCCTCAATTCCTAATCTATAACAAGCTCTTCACGTCGCATAAGATTGAATAGGAAAGAAATAAAGGTACAAGCATCAAAAGAATCAATTCGCACGATGAGGAATCAAGAAGGGAAGTGCTCCTAACAGCCTTGTAGCCTCTCAAAGATAAGTGCATACATCTCCGTACCGATCCGGAAGACTCTACTAGACTCGCTCATGACTCGTGAGACCTAGGTGAATCTAGTGCTCCGATACCATGTTGTCACGATCCAAAATTAATTAAAGGTCGTGATGGCGCCGGACACCGCTGTCAGGCAAGCCAATAATAAATACTTAATTTGGTTCTCATTTTAATATTTTTGAAGTCATATTTTCCTTCAATTAAATAATAAAATATGGAATTTACAGAGTAAATAATAATATTTCTAACAATTTCAGTACAGGACAACCCATAATTACCCCAAAACTCGGTGTCACAAGTGCATGAGCATCAATTAGGAATGTAAAATAAAATACCGCATCTGTCCAGAATACAAATTTGGACAGGAGAAATATAAATACTCTGAAGGAGACTCTACTGGCTGCGGGTCGTAATATGGAATGCAACTCACGTAAGTCCCCGCATGCATACATGCCTCTACTCTCACAAGGCCACTAGTCACATATATACCTGCACAACAATGTGCAGCAAGTATAGTATGAGTACATAAATCTACGTGTATACAGTAAGTATCTAGCCTATTTCCAGAGAAGTAGTGACGAGGGGTCGACATCGACACTCACTAGTAGTCCAATAATATCAAGTACAGTAAAGAGGTGAGAAAATATGAGGCAAAGTAAATAAATGAAATAAACAAGTATAAATATGTGATATAATTATCATCCTTAAAATAAACGCAAGCTCATAATTAGCAAATCTCTCCTCAACCGGAGCATATATATGTGTATAATGGATCTCACCAAGCAGGTTGTTATAATTCGAATCGGGGGAAATGTATAGATACCCTGGCTTCTTTCCAAATATTATGCACGATTCCAAGAGGATATGATATAGGAAATGTCGAGGCGTACGACTCGATACAACATAAATATTTAAACTGTGCAATGCCGAGGGTCGAACGACACGAACCATAGATGCATATATTAAACTGCCGAGGCGAACGGCCCGCTACCATGACAGTGTGGCATATAAATCCTGCCGAGCCGAACGACCCGATTCCATAAGAGTGAAATACATAATCTTGCCGAGGCGAACGACCCGATCCAATAAGAATAAGAAGCTTTGGCGGGTCCTTGACTCCACTCACGATTAAACGTGTGAGTTGTAATTTCTTTAACAAAAACCTTTCAATGAAACATATATGTATATATCCCGGAAACATGTCGTAAGAGGAGTAACATTATTCAGTGACTAATCATGAACTCGTGAAGTCTCTACAAAAGCAATTCTAGTCTCAAGTAGAAATGTAAAACAGAGGAATTAAATAGGCGAAAGACTTCTCAAATAGAACAGCTATAGCATGATGTGAACATAATTCTACCCGGACAATAACATGAATCTAACTATGTACGAACTCTCGTCACCTCGTGCATACGTAGTCCCCGCAACAAGTTGTACACATTAAATACATCACCTAGGGGTAGTTTTCCCCTCACAGAGTTAGGCAGGAGACTTACCTCGTCTCAAAGCTTACTTTCTGGTCTAAACTTGTGCTTTAGATCCTCAACTCGACGCCAAACGATCGAAACTAGACAAATAATATGCAACTCAATCAAAATATACTCTAATACTCATAATTAATCAATTTATAACAATTTTCAACTCCGCTCGAAAAATTGATAAAGCAACCATCGGGCCAACGTGCCCGGATTTCGAAAATGTTTGAAGATAAACATTAACCATAACATAACGAACTCAAAGATATGATTCATTCTCAATTCCAAGCCCAAATTCGTGATCAAAATCCAACAATATCAATTTCTAGTTTTTACTTCAAAATCCCAAATTTCTACAAATTTTCATGCTTGAATCCATGTACAAATAACTCACAATTGGAAGACATCACTTACCCCATTATAGTTGATGAAGATGGCACTCCAAACGTTCTCCAAAATCAGATCCCATGGATGAAATATAGTGAAATTGAGCAAAACCCTCATTTTAAATAAACATATTGCCCAGCCCGACCGTCGCACCTATGGTCAAATAGCCGCTTCTGCGGCTCCGCACCTATGGAAATGCCATTGCAGGTACGGCTCCAGCTCGGCCCAATAGTCCCCGCATTTGCGCGTCCGCTTGTGCAGTCACCAAACGCTTCTGCGCTCGCGCACCTGTGCGTTTATGCCCACTTCTGCTGTCACGACCCAAACCGGTGGGCCGCGACGGGCACCCGATACATTACTCAACCGAGTACCAATATAACGTATCTTTCTTATTACATCATTATATACGCGTGATATATGGGCCTAATAGGCCAATATGATCATTTATAAAATTAAAACATAGGCCGACAAGGCTATACAAGTATGCGTATACATGGCATCTATCTACAAACCTCTAAGAGTACATAAGTATCATAAAGGTCGGGACTAAGCCCCGCCATACCAATCCATACATGTCCTAATTATACTGACCAAGTAAGCAACTCCGGAGCAAATGGAGCGCACCAACATCTTCCGCTGAGCTCATAGCCTACTTGGAGGACTCTCGACCTGTCTATCGGGACTTGCGGGCATGAAACGCAGCGTCCCCAGGCAAAAGGGACGTCAGTACAAATAATGTACTGAGTATGTAAGGAATGAAAATCTGTAAATGATAGACATGAGAGAAACATGGAGTAAAAGACTCGACATGTAAGTCTGAATAACTCTGTAAATCATGAAATACTCATAGTGTTATGCATATGCGTATGAACGTCATGTCGTTCATAGGTACATGTGTTCATAACATCATCAAGGCTTTGAGGGCATCCCGTCATATCATCTAGGCTACTGTGGGAAAAGTCATCAACGTCTACCAGCTGATCAACTGGTGGTACGTATATAATGCCGTATCCTTTTTTCCATATCTCATATACATATAATATACATATATACGCGTATATAACTCCATCTAATCATGGGTCAATGAACATGTACAAATGCATGAAACGTATAAGAAATACGTTAATAAGATTTCTCGGAATGTCATAAAAACCAATATGTCTTTCGGATAAACTTTATCCAATATATATTTTTCTGAGACCCATGAACAGACGATAGAACAATGAGACATATGGGAATTCAAGAACATAGGTATCTCTAATACTTCTATGAATAGAGTCATTTATGGGAATTGTGCAGTTGCTCATTTCGTTTGTGTCGTGTAGATCATGTCAAAAGAAAGAAGGGATAGTCTTAACATACTTGAGTCGATTCTCTTGACAATCCCTCAAACACACGTTAATTGCGACAACACATAACGGCAAGATCGGAGTAGGAAAAAATCCGTATGATATTCTTGAGAAATATTGCATCATACTCCATTATAATTGCAAAATCTCACTTTGATTTGAATTGTTGAATATCTGATCTTACATAGGTGACTTAGGTTCGTCACTTATGTTTGTAATATACAAACACTTATGTTTAAATGTATGTAAGAATGGGTATTGTGACTTATGTTTCTTAAGGGATGGTTATGACTCACGTACATGTGTCATTCCTTTAAAAAAAATGGAAATGACTTACTTCCTTAAGACTTGCCACCTATAGTGACTTATGAGTCACAATGTTCAAGTTAGTTTGCTGCCACGTGGGGGATATTTTATCTCAACCACATTCTTTAATTAATCACCCACAACTACCTAATTAACTAGTTAATGTCCCATTACTCAATAATTAACCAATCCGCATAATTAAGAATTATCTCAAATTACTTAAAATACTGATCATTTTAAGCATACCTTATACACCTCACTATCATGGCCATGTGGTACCTTGTATGGTACTAGTCCATAAATACCGGGTATTTTAGCTCGTGCCATATTTTATCCCAAAATATCAAACTTTTACGAAATTCATTTTCTTTGATTTTCTTACCCTCTCACCTTCACCAATTTACTCATCACTTATTTAAAATAGCATAATGCTTATAATCAAAAAATAATTTCATTCCCGAACTTGCGTCGATTAACCTACGACAAAATTTTAACGTTCGAAAATGCGGGATGTAACATCTCATTTTCGAGCTTCCATTAATTTATTTATGGCATACTTTTATATACGAAAACATGGGGTGTAACATCATTCCCCCCCTTTGGAACATTCGTCCTCAAATGTTGACTGATGCACTTATCATTCTCATAATCCCTAGCTCTTGCGAATACTTTAATATGGTTCTTGCCATTTAGGCAACTGTTCTGTAAATAATTCCAAAGGCCAGGGCATTCCCCCCTTTAGGTCTCTTTCTCACACCATGACTTGTGGTCGGAATCCTTCTAATCTCGTAACTGTTACTACCTTCTATCACGCAAACTGTACGACTATTGTCTTGTATGGGTGCCTATGCGACTCTTCTCTCTTCCTTCCTCCAGCTTTTAGTCAATCTCTAGGCCTCATTTGGCAAACGTATACATGAGCTTAATAAGATGTCATGCTGGGCATCTATAGGTATACTGAAGTTCTTCGCTCGGTACTTTGTCGAACTTACGATTATTGTTATATCTTATTTCATATACCTAGTTATCCATCCGTATGACTTTACTTCATCAAGCTAGGTCAAATTATACAATAACTATTACTTTGTTTTATCATTAATGAGGCCTGCTACCAAACTCCAAGCTACTTTCGTTTCTCATCTCATATGTATGAATCTAAGTCCTTTAATGTTTTCTCATTACTTGATCATCTTAAGAATGACGGCCTAATCTCACCTCATACTTTGTGACTTTTGTCCATCCACTGTTGATTCACCTTAATGTTGATCTATCATCTACCACTGATAACTTGATCTCTTATGTAACACTGCCGCTAGGGCTCGCATCTTATCAGTGACATCTGGAGTAATTAGATTGATCCACCTAGGGGTGATACTATACTTCCATAACCGTATTTTATAGCATCTCAATATGATTCACCTTACATGGGTATTTTAATCCTATTCAATTCATAAAATCCTCTTCAAGTCATTACTCTATCGAAGGCCCAAACATCATCTTTTATCTATCACAATCACACCTTCATTCCACTCTAGATGATATTCGTCTTAGACTCCTTTGAGTTCATTCAGGCTATACTGGGCTTTCTATAACTTAGAGAAATCATCAGCTCTCTTATTTTCATGAGTTTAATCTCGAGGACTTATCCATTCTCGTCACCTTCTTACTTTTCCTTTCTCATCCTTACTCCTATCATAAAACTTCGTCGCTTTACTATACTTTAGCTTGCGACCTCAACGTATCTTTTTATACTATTCACAACCTTCTTTCAACTTGCTTGCACCATAGATTTCCTTATGTTATTCCGGAACATCAAGTGAGACATCACATTGTCTCAAACTCTTCTTTACCCTTTTAGCTAGACCTCTCAATATTTAAAAACCATAGGTTGGAAGATATACCACTGACGACACCATTATCATTCCTGGATACTGAATCCTAGTGCTTGTAGCCTTCTATCCGAAGTATGGACTATTCTCAACCTTCTACTTTTGAGTATCTTGTACGTTATTCACCTTTACCTTACTTACCTTAAAATCTCGCAGCGTATCTTTTATCTCTTTCATGACCTCCCTTCCATATAGGTATAATTCAAGTCCATAACTTGAATCTCTATTATAACACTTGCACCTCTGGTGCCTATACAATCCGGCGAAAGCTTCATACTGACTTCTGATGAGGCTGGTACTTTTCTAACTGGCTTTATCATAGAGCCATTATAGAATATGGTTGTTGCACTATCTGTCTTGTACCTATGATATTAAGAGTGATTCTGCAATTTCTCACCCACGATTTCTATAATTTTCTGGGTCCAATTTTCAGACTCCTGGTTTACTTCGTTGATGTAACTTTTTAGTTTCCTACTCCTTCTGATCAGCCTTTTTGTAGGCTTAAGCTATCTTCCAATCTGCGGCTCATGGTATTAGTTATTACTTTACACCTTCATGGATGCTATGGAATATCCATGATACAATCTTCTAACAATTCAATCCTTTGTTTATGACCTGGACTCAATTCTTTCTTTTAACTTATACCGAAATCTTTTGCTGCTGTATATGCTACATGTATAAAACTCCAAACTCTTAAGTACGTTCATAACGTAACTTACTCTGGATCATGAATCTAATAATTCTTTTTGTTCCTTCTCAGATTTCTTCAAATGTAAGCAATTACTTTTTCTAGACTTTCTGCCCTTTTTTGCGTGCATACTTAGCTTATCTTGGTGCCCATGCATATTGGAATTTCATACAACTCATATGATCTTGAATATCACTTCTAATTTTACTCCTCATTTATTAGCCACAGTAGGTGCCATTTTCTTATGGAGTGCATACAATGTTGTTGTTAGACTGTTGTTATAAGACCATTTCCCCCCTAGGTCACCCAGCTTAGGTTGAAGCCTTCTTCCTTATTTTCTTAGCTAGTCTTTCGTTGTAGTACTTAGGGAGAACCCTTGACTCTTGTAAAGCTGTGAGCTTATTACGGACCTTTTGATGTCCTTCTTTGCCTATAATTATCCGTAGTTGCTTACCTCCATGCCCTTTTGTGTGTAGGGTTGCTTCTGAACTGATATTTTGATTGTCTTCCCAGGGGCTTTCTCTTTTATTTCAGTAACGCTCATATGGTACCTTTAACTACCCAACTCCTATCTGAATATTTCACAAGGATCACGATGTCATATCTGCGAGATTAAATTCACCATATTGGGTTTTACTATGTTTATCTTGCACGATATGCTAACTTGTCTGTAACCTTCTATTTAGCCATAACTAGGCTTTTCCTAAATCAATTACTGACTACTCTTTGGCCCATTCTCATATCAATATTCTGCGTAATCTTTCTTGGGTTATTTCCTTTGTCTTAACTTACCTCTCGCAATGGCTCCTTATTAATCACTAACATCTCGGGCAGGAACCCTTACTTCCTCTCCTTGATGTTGTATTTGCATAATGCTCTGGTATCGTAGCATATCTGTAGGATTTGAATAAGTGCAATCTCATCCTTTTTTTTATTTTATCGCATTCTTCCTTTACCATTCCATAATTACTAGAACCACTTAATTCTGACTTAATGCCACCTCACTCCACATTCCCACCTTTAGGGAAGTACTAATATTTAGCACTACAATGATCTACCTATAGATGTTTTACCACTTCATCATTAGCGGCTTCTCACATTATCGATGACCCTTACTCGCATTGCGGTAATCCTTCTGTACAAAGGATAACGAAATTCCTTACTCGCGAGAGTGACACTTACTGTAACTGGCACACGTAGTCCCTTAAGCTTAACTTTGCTCACATTATTTGCGTTAGGGAAGCGTCTTCCTGATTGGCTATTCTCTGAATTTCTCATGAATCTTCTTCTGTTGTCCATTCTATTATCGCCGGAATGAAATCTGAAACTCTTATGATGCCGAGTATTATCCAATCACTCAGTCCCTAATTCACGTTTAGTTTATCTTGGTCACCAGCCCATACTGATTTCTATTAATATAGAGTCTAAATTTTCCTTTCGGTAGTTGAGTTGGAGTCACGAACTTATTTCTCGAAGTGAGGATATGACTTTATGGCCTATACTCCTTTGTTGTCTCAAGGACTGTCACCTTTCGTCTTTTCCTTCACTTGACAATAGACTCTATAATACTGTCATTTTTTTAACCTACTGTTGTCATCCATGTATCACATCTTACTCTTAATGCTTCATTAGCTCTCTTCTTATTTCCTGCTAACATTTCTGTCTATCACTTTATTCTAAAAACTTCAACAAGATATGTTTTGCTTTTAGCTCCCCTTTACTCCATCCACTAGCTCTTCGGGTTGCCTAGCATTATCTCTCTACTAGGGACGGGAGTCATACTAAGATAATATTTATCCTTTCCAGGCTTCCAGTGCCTATCTTTGTAGCACTCATATCTAGATGTACTATCCTTCAGAAATGTCAACTAATTCTACCAATACATCCCCTATTTTGGGTTACTCTAACCCCAGCCGGATCCTGATAACCTGTCCTTCTCTTAAACTATATATGTTAGCTCCCACAGGGCATAAGTGAGATCAGTGTGGCCGATTGTACGTACATCTATCACTGTTGAAGGTAACTCAAAATGCTTATATCTCCCTTCCTGAATGGTAAATAATGATAATCTTTATTAACTGGGTACTTCGTACCCTCCTCCACCTTGCTTCTTTTACTTGATGAAACTTTTGTCTACCTTCCGATTCTATTATTCCTTTTTACCGTAAGAGTGGATAACTATTCTTTCCTTAAAACACCTGGTCAAGAACCTTACACCTTTTAGTACATGCATGGTCTGCTGAAGATCTCACATTTACTCATCATAAGCATAATACAAAAATCGAGTTCCTCTAACTCAACTCTTCCACGGCTATATCTCCTACCGACCATCTTTCTGAATATAGGCATTGTTGTATTACGAATAAGATAAAGTTTAGGAAATTGAGTACTTACAACTGAGCTCTACCACACGATCTAGAGTAAGAAGAAAGAGTGACAGTCCTAAATGCCCTGTAGCCTCCTGCTTATAAGTGTGGTGCACGACACACCCATAAACAAGACTCTACTAGACACGGCTTGTAGACTCCCTAGGACAGAACTGCTCTGATACCACTTTTATCACGACCCAGACCGATGGGCCGCGATGGGCACACGGTACCTTACT
Source organism: Nicotiana otophora (assembly GCA_000715115.1). NCBI lineage: Eukaryota > Viridiplantae > Streptophyta > Magnoliopsida > Solanales > Solanaceae > Nicotiana > Nicotiana otophora. The sequence goes on along the minus strand of AWOL01S0035764.1, from coordinate 25,833 downwards.
CGACTGAGTACCCACGTAACGTATCTTTCTTATTACATCATCATATGCACGTGACATACGGGCCTAATAGGCCAACATGATCATTTATAAACTCAAAACATAGGCCGACAAGGCCATACAAGTATTCGTATACATGACATCTGTCTACAAGCCTCTAAGAGTACATAAGTATCATAAAGGTCGGGACTAAGCCCCGCCATACCAATCCATACATGTCCTAATTATACTGACCAAGTAAGCAACTCCGGAGCAAATGGAGCGCACCAATATGTTCCACTGAGCCGATAGCCTACTTGGAGGACTCTCGACCTGTCTATCGGGATATGCGGGCATAAAACGCAGTGTCCCCAGGCAAAAGGAACGTCAGTACAAATAATGTACCGAGTATGTAAGGAATAAAAATCAGTAAATAATAGACATGAGAGAAACATGGAGTAAAAGACTCAACATGTAAGTATGAATAACTTTGTAAATCATGAAATACTCATAGTGTCATGCATATGCATATGAACGTCATGTCGTGCATAGGTACATGTGTTCATAACATCATCAAGCCTCTGAGGGCATCCCGTCATATCATCTCGGCCACTGTGGGCAAAATCATCAACGTCTACCAGCTGATCAGGTGGTGGTGTGTATATAACACCGTATCCTTTTTCCATATCCCATATACATATAATATACATATATATGCGTATATAACGCCATCTGGTCATTAGTCAATGTACATGTACAAATGCATGAAATGCATAAGAAATACATTAATAAGATTTCTCGGAATGTCATAAAAATCAATATGCCTTTTGGATAAACTTTATCAAATACGTATTTTTCTGAGACCCATGAACAGACGATAGAACAATGAGACATATGGGAATTCAAGAACATAGGCATCTCTAATACTTCCATGAATAGAGTCATTTATGAAAATTGTGCATTTGCTCGTTTCGTTTGTGTCTCTGCGACAATACGTAATGGCAAGATTGGAATAGGAAAAAATCCGTATGATATTCTTGAAAACTATTGTACCATACTCCATTATAATTGCAAAATCTCACTTTGATTTGAATTGTTGAAGATCTGATCTTACATAGGTGACTTAGGTTCGTGACTTATGTTTGTAATATACAAACACTTATGTTTAAATGTAATAAAGAATGGGTATTTTGACTTATGTTTCTTAAGGGATGGTTATGACTCACGTACATGTGTCATTCCTTTAATAAAATGGAAATAACTTACTTCTTTAAGACTTGCCAACTATAGTGACTTAAGAGTCACAATTTTTGAGTTATTTTGCTGCCATGTGGGCATATTTTATCTCAACCACATTCTTTAATTAATCATCCACAACTCCTTAATTAACTAGGTAATGTCCCATTATCCAATAATTAATCAATTATCCATATAATTAAGAATTATCCCAAATTACTTAAACAATTGCTCATTTTTAGCATACCTTATATACCTCACTATCATGACCATGTGATACCTTATATGGTACTAGTCCATAAATACCAGGTATTTTAGCTCGGGCCATATTTCATCCCAAAATGTCAAACTTCGACGAAATTTATTTTCTTCGATTTGCTTACCCTCTCACCTTCACCAATTTACTCATCACTTGTTAAAAATAGTATAATGCTTATAGTAACAAAATAATTTCATTCCTGAACTTGCATCGATTAACCTACGACGAAACTTTAACTTTCGAAAATGCGGGATGTAACATCTCATTTTCGAGCTTCCATTAATTTATTTATGGCATACTTTCATGTACGAAAACATGGGATGTAACATCTGCTGCCCAAGCCTTTTGGCCAGCCTCCGCTTCTGCGACTCTCATGGCCGCTTCTGCGGCTCCGCACTTGCAGCCCTAACCTCGAAGGTGCAGTTACACCAGAAGATAGTAGCCTCATCATTCCCCCCAAAAATAATTCGATTCGTTAACCGTCTGGAATCCACCCGAGGCCCTCGGGGCCCTAACCAAACATACCAACAAGTCCTAAGACATCATACGAACTTAGCCGAGCCGTTAAATCACATCAAACAATGCTTAAAACATGAATCACCCTCCAATTCAAACTTAACGAACTTTGAAACTTCAACTTCTACAATCGATGCCGAAACCTATCAAATCACATCCGATTGACCTCAAATTGTGCACACAAGTGATGATTGACATTACGGACCTACTCCAACTTCCGAAATCGGAATCCGACTCTGTTATCAAAAAGTCCACTCCCGGTCAAACTCTCCAAAAACCTTCAAATTTGCATTTTTCGCCAAAAAACCCCGAAACGAACTACAGACCTCCAAATCTACTTCTGGACGTGTCCCTAAATCCTTAATCACCATATAGAGCTATTTCCAGGCTCGGAATCCAATTCAGATATTGATAACATTAAAATGCTCTTCAACCCAAATTTATGAAATCCTTCCAAAATGCCAACTTTCCATAATAGGCGTTGAAACACTCCCGGTTCATCCAAAATCCGATCCGAATATATGCCCATGTCCAAAATCATCATACGAACTTGTTGGAACCTTCGAATCCTGATTCTGAGGTCGTTTACTCAAAAATCAAACCTTAGTAAATTCTTCCAACTTAAAGTTTCCGACATGAGAATTTTCTTTCTAAATCAACTCCGGATTTTCTCGAAATTCAATTCCGACCATACTTACAAGTCATAATACCTTAAGTGAAGCTACTCAAGGCCTCAAACTGTCGAACGATACGCTAGGGCTCAAAACGACCGGTCGGGTCGTTGCAAGTAACATGTTTGTAGAACCTCTGCCTCAATGTAACAAGAAAAAATCATAGCATTGCAAATAATATTTTTATAACTATTATTTTCACATTGATGCACGTGCAAATCATATGCATTTTCTAAAATTTTATAAGATCGTGTTTGGATTTCTCACTTGAATCGAAGCTCCAATAACAAAAATAATTTTGCGTCTTTAGAGTAGAATTACTAGAGATAGAAAGGAAGCTACTACTACTAAGGGGTCTTAATTAATTTTTCAGGTAGACAACAAAAATACACAATAAAATGATTGGGATACATTTAACTTCTGGATGAATACATATGAATATATTCCGCAAAAAAAGGAACTACAGTCATAGCGACAACTGCGACATCGAAAAGAACCAGTCGACATCCGTTCAAGGATGCAATTATGGTGATATATGTGGCTGCAAGAAGTAACAACTCGTGGGAGTGATCCTCCTCCGTCAAGATCGACCTGACATATAACACACACGACAATATCTGCACTTCTCTCATCAGTATATGAAATCAATGGAAAATGTGTATGACACAAGGTTTAGAATACCTCTCCACAGAAAGTGTCTTTCGAAGAGTATCCTACTCCTCTAGAAGAGCATCCTGAGTTTCTACAAGAGCATCATGAGCCACTACATGACCATCATGAGCCTGCGTAGGAGCATTAAGAGCCTCTAGTGGAGCATCATGCTCCTCATAGTAATGGCGGAAAATACGAAATATAAAGTAAAAAAAATAATATTATGACAATTCCAAAATAGTAATATAAGCCCAATGACAGATTTTTTCGGTTTTGACTAGTAATCTGTCTACACAAACTCTATCTGTAATGATTCGGCTGGTTGTTTTGCATATTTGAGCCCCGTTTTCATATTTCATGCTTCCCCTATGCTTGTTTATATTTTGTAACTTACGGGGATGAATGGTTTGGTTTCAAAAAAGATTGAGAGTGAATTAGAACACTTAGTTCAATTGTTGGAACCTTAAGTAGTATGAGTTAATCAAGGTTTGTGTTTCGAGTAGATAACCTCAGATTGAAGATTTGATAGTTCCAATAGGTTCGTATGATTATTTTGGACTTAGGCATATGCTCGGATTTGAATTTAGATGTTCCTAGATGTTTTGGCTCTAATTTTCGAAAGTTAAAAACTTGAAGGTTTGAAAAGTTCATAGGTTTGACCGAGTGTTGACTTTGATAGCATCATATTCATATAGTTATTTTGGTACTTGGAATAGGTTTGTTTAGTGCTTTGGAACTTGTGTGTAATGGTTGGTTGAAATCGAAATGTTTAGGCATGATTCAGACATGTTTGACGAAGTTGGAAAGTTTGGAACATAAGAGATCGATTTTGATCATCGATTCTTGGTTTTAATGTTATTCATAGTGCTTTGAGCATTTGAATATGTTTGGATAATGTATTCAGACTTATTGGTATGATTAGACGGGGTCCTAGGGGGCTCGAGCATGTTGCATATTGATTTCGGGTTATGTCGGTGAATTATAGCATCAATGGTTTTAGCAGGGATCTGGTGCATCGCACCTACTGTCAGTGACAGAGCCACATTGAACCAAGGGGTGTCAAGCGACACCCCTTCGTCGGAAAATTACACTATGTTGCTAGATAAATTTTTTATTTTATATATATTTACTATACGTTGACTCCCCTTGACTTTTCGATGTATCTAATTATTTATATTTTGACACTCCTTGATGAAAATTCTGGCTCCACCACTGCCTATGTTGCCGCATGTGTGGGAGTTTGTTCGCATAAGTGGTAAGATAAATGGCCCAGGTGGATCGCACATGCATTTAAGTTTCATAGATGCGGGGCCGCTTGTGCGAGGGTGTTTGTGTAGAAGCGCATCCGCAGATGCGGAAGTATGTCGTAGAAGAAACGTTTGGCTGGTTAAGTGCTTCTCAAAACAATGAGGATTTTTCTGCGGATATAATGTTGTAGAAGCAACCAAGTGGTCCACAAATGCAGAATCAGTAGCAGGACAATATATTTCGACGGTTTGGCTTATTTTCACTATTTTGAGTTTTGGAGTTCGGTTAGAGGCGAGTTTTGGGAAAATTTTCATTACCACATTGAGAATAAGTGATTTTTTACTTGATTTTGATAATATATCCTATTTCTCCATAGATTATTACAAATAGATGATGGGATTTAATTGATACATTTAAGGGGTGTTGTGATAAGTTTTTGAAAGTGAATAATTGAAATTTGAAGCCCCTATTTGGAGTCAGATTTTGATGAAACTTGTATATTTGGACTCGTATTCGAAGGGGTTGTCTGGATTTATGAGTTTTGTTATATTTCCAGGATCGAGACCGAGTTGACTTTTGATTAATGTTTGAAGATTTATTATTTGGAATTGATTCCTAGAGCCTTGTTTGCCGTTATTGAGTTGTTTCTTACCTAGGCATGGCTTAAAGGTATTTCTACGCAGGCTATGATGTTTGCTATATGTTGGAGGTGACTCATATGCAAGGTGATGAGTACATATGCGTGCACTGTAGTTATTCATGATCCGGGTAGACTTTAGGCTATTATATGCCTTGTTTGCTATGCCTCTTTGATACAATATTTTCTTCACTTGTTTGATTACGTGAGCTATTATCCATGCTAGAAATTATGTCTGGGTTATTTTCTTATCTATATGAGATATGATAGGGCTATTTTTGTTATATTGATCTATTTGCCTTAGCTCTAGTCATATTAATCAATCATTATATAATATCGGCGCGTTATATCTATTTCTATGCACTCTTTATATGTTATCTCNAGCTCTAGTCATATTAATCAATCATTATATAATATCGGCGCGTTATATCTATTTCTATGCACTCTTTATATGTTATTAGTATCCTTGTGTGCGTGACATAAATTTGAGCTGAGTTGTGGCACACTAGTATATTCTGTGCAGTATTTTGATTATGGTACTCTGAGATGTTAGTATGTTGAGACTTGAGAGGATTAATAATTGATTTTGGGCCATACATCCATATTGAGCGGATTCATGATTGACCTTGGTCCATAGATCCATGTTGATATTGATTATGAGATGACGCTTGCATCAAGGCCCCATATTAGGCTTAGTGATATTGATAACTTTTGATCCGATGAGTTCTTGGGCTAGGATTCACCCCTCCGGAGACAGGTGATAACCCATGTTACTTTGGACCCTTTGACTGCAGGCACATGGTATGTTCTTAGTGAGGGATTTTTGTCAGGTACACATACATTATTCTTTGTGTGTGTTTTTTTATGTGTGTGTGTGTGTGAGAGAGAGAGAGAGAGAGGGGAGAGAGAGAGAGAGATATGATTCAGGTGCATTATGTCAGGTACCGTGTGAGTATTGAGAGTATTATTGAGGGATACTTATGCCAGGTACTCTGAATGTGCTGAGATTTTTGTGTACCTGATGAGTAACATGTGATGTTGTTGATATTGGCAAGTATACTTGTCATGCAGGTATAGAGTTGCATTTTTCTCATGATAATTGGCATTTGATGTTTAGAGCTTGAAATTAAAGTTTACTTTCATAAATCTTTGTCTAGGTTACTTCAATGGAAAAGTGGATGCCTTAACTAATATACATGAAAATCATGCCTATTTATCCTCTTATTGTATAGAGTTGAACCAACTATTATTTGAGCTGCTTTTATATTTTACCATTATTATGTTGTTATTGTCGTTTTGGCTGTTGAAAATGAGCATCGGACTTGCCAAGCTCGTCACTGCTTTCAGGCTGAGGTTAGGGTTACTACTTACTGAGTACACCGGGTCGACTGTACTTATACTGCACTCTACACTTCATGTGCAGATCTAGGTATTGTTGATAGTAATAATTGCGAGAGAGTTGTATCTGAGATTGCTTGGAGATTTTGAGGTAGTACCGTTGTTCCATTAGCAGGCCTTGAAGTTCCCTCATTTATCTTATGTTCTTACTGTTTAGTCTTCCAGACATGATTATATTTTGTTTAGACTTTGTATGTAGCACTCTATAGAGCTCATGCACTCGGGGACATTACATCTTGGGTAATTTTCAATTGTATTATCATTTTGGATTTAGTTATTTATGCTATTTCGCTATTTGAGACTATTTCTCATCGTTGTTGAAGTTTATTTCCACATATTCATTGTTGCCTTACCTAGCAACCGGTTAGGCACCATCATAGCTCCGATGGGATTTTAGGTAGTGACAAGTTAGTATCAGAGAACTAGGTTGATTAGATCTCACGAGTCATGAGCATGCCTAGTAGTGTCTTAAGGATTGGTACAGAGACGTCTGTACTTATCTTTGAGAGGCTATGTGGCATTATGAAAAGTTCCCTTTCTTTCATTCTATATTGTGAGATTTGATTGATCCAATTCTAATCCTTGTATTTTTATTTCTCTCATAGATTGTAAGTACTCGTGCATCAGCTGGAGATTAGGAGCCCTCACTAGAGCTAGAGCAACGAGAGATAGGGCCAGGGGCGCGACTAGAGGTGGAGCACGTCCCCAGCTAGAGGGCATGCCAGAGCACCTTTTGGGAATCCACCACTTACTCTAGTGGATAAGCGGGCCTAGATTTGTGCGGATCTGGTAGGACCATCTCAGGTTCCCCAGGGTTTATTTGCTATGATAGTTTTTAGGATGATTTGGTCCTTATGGTTGGTTTATTCGAGAGATTGGCTCAGGACGGGGTGTTTCCTACTGCACTGGCTACTTCTCAATTAGGGCACGGAGTGTAAACTCAAGCTACATACCCCCAAGCAGATGATCCAGGTTTTAAGACACCGAGGGTGGTCCCAGTTATTGCACCGCAACCAGTAGTTGTTGTCAGACCATTTGTTGAGCCTTCTTTGTCTGGGGTGAGCAAAAGATGTTGGAGAGTTTCCGGAGGATGGATCCTCTATGTTTTGATCGTCGACCTATAGCTGATCCCCAGGATTTCCTCAATGATTACTATGAGATTCTTTCGAATCTCAGACTCGTAGAGTACAACAGAGTGTATTTCACCATGTTTTAGCTTAGAAGGCTAGACAAGAGGTGGTGCTAATCATATGAGTAGGGCAGGGCAGTTAGTTTCCCTACTCTTACTTTGGCTAAGTTATCCAGGATCGTTTGGAGAATTTTGTGCCTCACACTAAGAGAGATGAGCTGAGGAGATAGTTTGAGTATCTTCATTAGGGTCAGATATTAGTTACAAGTTATGAGATAATATTTAACGAATTGTCCCGTCATGGTGTGTAATGACCCGATCGATCATTTTGTGTATTATAGTATAGTTCCCTCATTTATTACTTATTCTATGCTCATTTGTTGTTATTTCACTTTTTGGGGTGGTGGGGTTGGTTATGGGGATGTTCCGGAATGAGTTGGGATATTTAGTCCCAAGGTTAGAAGCCTAAGTTGAAAGAGTTGACTGGATATTGACTTGTGTGTAAATTACCTCAAAATAGAGTTTTGATGGTTCCGATAGCTCCGTATGGTGATTTTGGACTTAGGAGTGTGCCCGGATATTGATTTGGAGGTCTGTAGATGATTTTGGCTTGAATTGGTGAAAGTTTGAAAAGTTGAAGTTTGGAGAGTTGTGAAGTTGGATCGAGAGTTGACTTTGTTATTACAGGGCTCGAATTTTGATTCCGAAAGTTAGAATAGGTCTGTTGTGTCATTTATGACTTGTGTGCAAAATTTAAGGTCAATCAGAGTTGGTTAGATAGGTTACGAGATCGATTGTAGAAGTTGGGAATCCATTAGTTTCCTTAGGCTTGCATTTGGGTGTGATTCGTATTTTTAATGTTGTTTGACAAAATTTGAGGCCTCGACTAAGTTCGTATAATATTTTATAACTTGTTGGTATATTTGGTTGAGGTCACAAGGGCCTCGAGTAGATTTCGGATGGTTAATAGATTGAAATTTGGATTTAGAGTTGCAGATCTGCTGCTGGTCTGATGCGATCACACCTGCGAAGGATTGGTCGCAGGTGCGCGATCGTAGAAGCGATCATTGGTCGTAGGAGCAGTCTTGTCGGTGTTGGGCAGTGGTTGCAAGTGCGAGGAAGTTTTCGCATCTTCGAGCCCGCAGATGAGACGAGTCTCTGCAGATGCGGAGTTTGATAGATGTGGCAAGCCTCCCAGAAGCAGATTGGAATCTGTAGGCTCGGATGCGTAGAAGCAAAGCATGGACCGCAGAAGCGGTCTCACAGTTGCGTGTTTTGGGTCGCATGTGCGGCTGGTCGTGTTCTTAAATGACTTCTGGAGGAGCGGACCTTCTTCCGCAGAAGCGGAGCCGCAGGTGCGGCTGGTGAGTCTGCATGTGCGAAGATGCCTAGGCAGAAAAAATTGAGGGTTTTGAGGTTGTTCTTATTTTTGGACTTTGCAAGCTAGGGTAGTGGCGATTTTTGAGAGGGGTTTCACTAGATTTCAAGAGGTAAGCTACTTTTGATTATTTTTATTCACTAATATTGAATACCCATTGAAGTTTTCCACCTAGATTTTGTGTTTTTAAGGTGGAACTTGGGGAATTATTTACTAGGGATTAGAGAGTAAGATTTGAGGATTTGAGTGTCGATTTTTGGTCGAAATTGGGTGATTTTAGTATGGTTGGACTCGTTATTGAATGGGTGTTCAGATTTTATAAATTTTGTTGGATTCCGAGATGTGGTCCTGGGTTTGATGTTTTGACTTTAATTAAGAAATTTAGCTTGATCATATGGAATTGATTCCTATAGCTTGTATTGATTGTACTAAGTTCTTTGTGGCTAGATTCGAGTCATTCGGAGGCCGATTCGCGAGCCGAGGGCTTGTTGGAGTAGGGATTTTACGTGATTTGAGTTAAGTAACACTTCTAAACTTGATACTGAGGATATGAATCCCTGAACAACATATTATGTGGTTGGTGTTGAGGTGACACATTTGCTAGGTGACGGGTGTGTGGGCGTACACCATAGTAATTGTGACTCGGTTGATTCTGTGGGACTATGTAGTTATCTAATATTGTTATTATTTATGTATTCTCCATGTGTTAGAGAAAGTGAGCTATGATTCATATTAGAAATCATGTTTAGGCTATATGTTGGAACTATTGCGACCCACGAAGGTCATTTTTGTTCTTGAGTTATTGGCTTAAATTGTAGCTACGTACTCAGTTGCATTCATCATTTGCATATCATATCTCAGTATTTGTTATCATTCATTGATACATCATTTATCATTGTTTTGGGCTGATTGGCATGAGTTTTGTGAGCCTGAGAGACTGGAAAGATTTATAACTGAGTAAGGTCGTGTCACAACCCAAATCTCACCTGTCGTGATGACGTCTATCGCAAAACTAGGCAAGCCGTAAATCACAATAAACCACACATTATAAAATGATCTTAAGAGTAAAATCTTATAAAATAATTGACATAAAGATACAACGACTCAATATAAAATCTCCCAAAAATCGGGTGTCACTGAGTACATGAGAATCTATACAATAACATGGTATGACTGTTGAAACATTGTCTAGGAAGGTAGAACAATATAAATAAAACTAAAAGATAAAGGAGGAGAGTCAAGGTCTGCGGACGCCAAAGCAGCTACCTCGAGAATCTCCGAACTGATAAAGCTCCAATGTCAGCAACCACACTACCCGGAAGTACCTGGATCTGCATACGAAGTGTAGAGTATAGTATGAGTACAACCGACCCAGTGTACTCAATAAGTAACAAGACTAACCTTGGACTGAAAGCAGTGACGAGCTCAATAGATACAATCCAAATACAGAAATATCAATACAGAAATGTAGACATGCTTCATGTTCAACAATTTAAGCTCAAAGCAGATAAAATATGCCAAGTGTGACTGAAATGAGGAATGAAACATCTCTATCTCTACATGTCAATTATACATGCCAACTGTAATGCAATGCAGAGATAAAGTCATATGCATACTCTCGGAGTATCAATGCACTCAGTCCTTCAAATCACTCAATCCTCACGGTCACTTAACGTTACAGTCGTTCACCACTCGCGCTCGACACTCGCACTCACTAGGTACCTGCGCTAACTGCTGATAAGTCATACTCTGGAGGGGCGGATCCTACCCAAGCACTAAAATAAGCCAATCATGGCATGAATCAATAAAGCATGTTGCGGCGTGCAACCCGATCCCATAAACATCCTCACAATCAGGCCCTCAGCCTCACAGAGTCATAAATCTCTCCAGTCTCTCAGGCTCACAAGTATCATGATAATCAACCCAAACAATGATGGTATGATGTATCAATAAATGGCAACAGAGATTGAGATATGATATACAAATGATAGCTGTGACTGAGTACATAATTGCAAATTAAGCAAATAACTCAACAACAACACGACCTCTGTGGGTCCCAACAGTACCAGCATATAGCCTAAGCATGATTTTTAACACGAATCACAACTCAATTTCTCTAACACATGGGGAGTATATGGATAATGACAAGATTATTTGACTATCCAGTTCCACGTAATCGACCAACTCATAATTCCTACAGTGCACGCCCACACGCTCGTCACCTAGCATGTGTGTCACCCCAACACCAATCACATAACACATAATTCATGGATTCATAACCTCGGAATCAATTTGAGAAGTGTTACTTTCTCAAGCTGTGCAATTCTCTACTCCAATAAGTCCTTGCCTCGCGAATCATCCTCCTAACGCTTTGCATTTTACCACAAACAACTTGATACTATCAACACAAACTATAGGAATCAATATCATATGAAAATGCTAAGTTTTTAATCAAAAGTCAAAAAGTCAACTCAAAACGTCAACGCCCGGGCCCACGTCTCGGAATCTAACAAAAGTTACAAAATCCGATCATGCATTCAACAACGAGTCCAACTATATCAAAATTACTCAAATCCTACACCAAATCATCACTCAAATCCCCAATTCTTACTCTCCAATCCCTAGCCCAAAACTCTCTTTTTAAAAATACATAAACTAGGTGGGAAATTCGATAGGTAATAAATATAATTAGGTAAAAATGACTTTGCTTACCTCTCAAAATCCAGCAAAAACCCTTCTAAAATCATCTTAATCCTAGCTCTCAAAGTCCAAAATGAATAAAAACTCGAAACCCTTCGAATATATGCACTACCAGGATTTTCGCTTCTCTAGACCTTTTAGCCGCTTCTGCGGTAAAACATCCACACATGCAGAATTACACTACACACCCAACCCCGCGCACCTATGGTCCCCCTCTTCACACCTACGGGAGAGCATCTACGGACAAAACCTTCGCTTCTGCGATCACCAGCTACACAGCTCAACTCCGCTTCTGCGGACCCTAATGCGCAGAAATGCATCCGCTCCTGCGGCCTTCTTTTTGCACCTACGACCACTGCCCAACTTCTCCCAAACCACACATGTGACCATTAGATCGCTTCTGCGGTCACGCACCTATGACCAATCCTCCGCAGGTGCGATCACACCAGACATCAGCAGCCAAGATATTCTCCTAAGTCAAAATCCAATCCGATATCCATCCAAATCATCCCCGAGGCCCCTAGGACCTTAAACAAATATACCAACAAGTCCTAAACAATGATACAAACTTATTATAGGCCTCAAATCACATCAAACAATATCAAAAACATGAATCGCACCTCAACTGAAGCCTACAGAAAACTAATAAATTCCAACTTCTACAATCGATGCCGAAACCTATCAAATCAACTTTGATTAACCTCAAAATTTTCACACGTCATAAATGACACAAAGCACCTATTCCAACTTTCAGAACCAACATCCGAGTCCGGTAACCACAAAGGCAACTCTCGGTTAGACTTCTCAACTTTTCAAACTTTTAATTTTCCAACTTTTACCGTTTTAAGCCAAAATCATCTACGGACTTCCAAATCACTATTCGGATACACTCTTATGTCAAAAATTACCATACGAATCTATCGGAACCATAAAAACCCCATTCTGGATCCATTTACACCTAAGTCAACATATGGTCAATTCTTTCAATTTAGGCTTCCAACCTTGGGGCTAAGGGTCCCAACTCACTCTGAACATCCACGTAACCAAGCCAATCATCCCGAAAAGTTGCATAATAGCAAACAAACACAAATAGGCTATAAATAGGGGAATAGGGCTATAATACTCAAAATAACCGGTTGGGTGTTACAGGGCGAGGGCCTAATTGTGAGTGATATTTATGGGATCGGGTTGCATGTCGCAGTAGGCTTTATTGATTCATGATGGGATTGGGCTGCACACCGCAACATGCCATTATTAGCTTATATTAGCACTTGGCCAGGATCTGCGCTTCCAGAGTCTGATATACCAGTAGTAAGAGTAGGTATCGACGAGTGCTGAGTGTGGGTGCTGAGTGATTAAGAGTGCTGAGTGATTGAGAGTGCTCGGTGATTGGGAGTACTGAGTGATTGAGCGTGCTGAGTGAGGTTGAATACTCCGAGAGTATGAGTCTATGGCCTGATCACTGTGTTGCATTATAGTTGACATGCATATTTGACGTGTAGATATCAAGATGTAACATACCTCATATTGTTCATACTTGGCATATTTTATCCGTGTTGAGCTCAAACAATTAAAAACTTGAAAGCATGTCTACATTTCTATGCTGTTTACAAACTGATTATGAGATCTTCTTTGAGTTATTACTGTCATTTTTGTGTCATATCTGTATTGTTATTATCTGGATTTGACTGTACCTTTCTGAGCTCATAATTGCATTCAACTCAAGGTTAGTCCTGTTACTTATTGAGTAAATTGGGTCGGTTGTACTCATACTACACTTTGCACTTCGTGTGCATATCCATATGTATCCGGACATGGTAGTTGCTAGATCTGGAGCTTCATCTGCTTGAAGACTTTTAAGGTAGCTGCTTTGGCATCCGCACACCTCGACTCTCCTTCTTTTCAGTTTATTTAGCACTGTTCTATTTTTTTAGACAGTTGTATTAGTAATTTTGACTGTGTTGACATTTTAATAGCTCATGTACTCATTGACACCCGAATTTTAGGGATTTTTATTGAGTCACAGTATATTCTTATCGGTTATTATGAGAATTGTCACTGTTAAACTTATTTCATCATGTTTTCAATTCAAAATATATAGTTATTTGTGATTGTCGGCTTGCCTAGTTTTGTGATAGGTGCCACAATGACATGTTGAGTTTTAGGTCGTGACATGCTGCTATTTTGGTTCCCTCTAATGAGGAGAGAGTGAAGAGATTCTTTGATGGTATTCACCACGGCATTTGCGCTATATCTAGGGAGGAAGCTATCGGGGCTTCATTTCACTAGGATGTGGAGATAGCACATCATATTTAGCGCATCTGCAATGAGACTAGAGAGATGATGCAAGGCAGGGAAAAGAGGTCTCGACATTCAGGTAGCTTCAGTGGTGCCTCATGTGGACGCCGAGGTCAATTTGGGAGAGGCCATTCTAGGAGGCCATCTTATCATGCACCACCACCTTGTCGAGGAGCTCCAGTGCAGTATTTATTCAGTGCACGTATAGCAGAGATTTCTCATCACGCTCCAATTATTTAGAGTTTATCTATACCAACTTTGTTTGGTGGATATTCTTGTTCACGGGGTCAGTTTTATGCCACATAGTCATTCCGGGAAGAGGTTGCTATAAGTGTGGGGACTTGGGGAACATCAAGAAATACTGCACCCATTTCCAACCGCTCAATCAGTTTGAGGTGGAGGTCATATAGGACGTGGTGGTCCTGGAGGAGGAGATCAGTCAAGTGGAGGTCAAGCTAGATGCTATGCATTCCCAAGGAGGACCGAGGTTGTCACTTCTGATGTAGTTATCATAGGTATTGTTTATGTGTGCCCCATGGAAGGTTTTATATTGATTGATCCTGGCTCTACTTATTCATATCTATCATAATACTCTGTTTCTTGTGTGAATATGCCATATGATTCGCTTGTTACCCCTGTCCATGTATCTACACCAGTTAGGGATTCTATTGTGGTGGATCACGTTTATTGGTTCTTTATGGTCACTATATGTGGTTTTGAGACGAGAGCAGACTTTCTATTATTAGATATGGTAGACTTTGATAAGATCTTAAGTACGGATTGGCTATCTTCATACCATGCTATTCTTGATTATCACGTTAAGAACATGACGTTGGCTATGCCGGAGTTGCCATGGTTGGAATGGAGGGGTAAAAAATCAAATTTTCTTTGAAAATTCAGAGTTAAACTTTCTAAAAATCGAAACATATCACACACACAAGTCATAGATCATCAAATAGTGCTATAAATGATCTCAATCATGAAATAGGGAGCTAAAACTCAAAATGACCTATATGGTCAATATAGTATCACCTCGGGGTGCGTCGCTGTTGTTTGTGAAGAAGAAGGATGGTTCCATGAGAATGTGTATTGATTAAATGTAGTTGAACAAGGTTATTGTCTAGATCAAGTACCCACTGCCATGCATTGATGATTTATTTGATTAGTTTCAGGGCAATAGGGTATTCCCAAAGATTGACTTGAGATCGAGGTATTACTAGTTGAAGATAAGGGCTTCAAACATTCCTAAGACAACTTTTAGGACTCGTTATGAGCATTATGAGTTTCTGGTGATGTCTTTTAGTTTGATTAATTCGCCTAACTTTCATGCATTTGATGAAGAGTGTGTTCTAGCCGTATTTGGATTCTTTTGTCAATGTGCTCATTGATGATATCTTGGTATATTTCCATAGTAGGGAGAAGCACGAGTAGCAGTTAAGGATTGTGCTTCAGAAATTGAGGGAGAAGAAGTTGTATGTTAAGTTCTTTATTTGTGAATTTTGGTTGGTTTCAATAGTATTCTTGGGACACACAGTATCTAATTATGGGATCAAGGTAGATCTGAAGAAGATTGAGGCAGCTCAGAGTTAGCCCAAACCTTCTACCACAACAAAGAGCACGAGTTTCTTAGGTTTGACTAGTTACTATCATCACTCCATTGACCAAGTTGACTCAGAAGAGCGTTCCATTCAGATTGTCACACCCCAACATAGGTAAGGTGGAGATGCATCTAATGTCTTACGTATGCGTACGACCATTCCATAAAAAATCCGATAAACTTACCATATTTGAAGCGTCGATATATATAGATATATATATATATATATAGGCCGCCCGCAATTGTACAAACTTCTGACTAACCCTATGTAACTGACCATAGGTATCCATAGGTCCACAAAAGCCTCTAAAAGCATCTAACTAACATAACATAGTTAGTACAAGGCCCTGACATACCCATAAGTCTATTTATAAAATCAAAACATAAGGACCTCTAGCCTCGACTGCACTGTGGATGATATGGAGTCCATCGATCAACAGTTGGAATTGAAATTCTTTACTCTAGGGGTCCGTCAAACTGCCTATCCAAACCTGCAGCATAATATACAGTGTCCCGGCCAAAGGGACATTAGCACGAAATAATGTATCGAGTATGTAAGGCAACTGAATAATCATAAATAAGTACTATAATAAAAAAAATAGTGATGAGGTAAGATAACCACATAAAACAAGGGTCAAGATCACTTGGAGGTTAGAGCTCACACCATACAATAAGTTTAGAAAGCCATATACCATAGTCTTATCAAATGGGACCCATAGAATTACTTTGTAGCTTTGTCTTTCTGAACTTTCTATAACAACATCTCACAACTCATACCATGTCTAGTCTATCATACATCAGTCGCACGAACACATAAATTTTAAATGCTAACTACTCATATCGTCTCGTACGTATGTGCTAGCTACCAAACTCATAAGTCTTTACTTTCCCTGCTCGGGTACCGGTACTATCATCTCATACCCAACCAGTAAGACGGTACTTTCAGAATATTGTATCCTTTATCTATCAGGCTATCATGCCCGTATCCGCCAGGCTAGCACTCCTTACCAGGTCACTAGACCTTCCGATGTACGTATCTATTGTACCAACAACATGGCTCAACAAGTAGAGTTCTCATATTATTTCTACTAAGGTCATCAAATCATACTACAAGCAATAACTATCAACAAAAGGCAATCTCATCATCTCTACAATCGTCTACAACCAATAGCTCGCATAGTGCCAACTTGTGTCGTCATGACAGCGGAGTATTCATAAGGAAGTTATTGTAGCTCATAGACACCTTCTATATAGGATAAGAAGCTACTAACAAACATTTGAAATTGAACCTACCAAGGTGCTACCAGTTAAGACATGTACGAGCTACTAAAGGCATGAGTTAAGCAACCCTTAGTGGTGGTCGTTTTTATATATGTACGAGGGAGCCGTCGTGGTTCATATGCACGTTCAGAAGAAAAACAAAACACCAGGGATTACTACTGTACATATGGAATTCATGACATTGGGGAAACCTCAAATATGGAACGTATGCATCAAGCTAGCACATGGGTAGAATAACTCGCATTAATAGTCGTTATACCAAGGAGGTTTTTACGAGGGAAACGTTACAGCTCAATTACACTCTCTGAAAAAGATCATGAGTTGTGAATAGCTATATGAAACACATTCTATCAAGGCGACATGAATTAAGAATATAGGAAGATGATTAATACACGAGTATAACATTTATAAGCATTTCATTTTGGAACTCACTTCTTGAGGGAGACCTACTATAGATTCATGCTAAGGAAGAGGATATCTAATAGCCTTACATACCTCTAAGTCAACCTTTCCATGGAACTGGCGGAACCATAATTCTCCACAAATCAGGCTACATAATAAAAATATTACTATTAATGAAGAGAAATATAACAACTAACCGACAGACGGCAATCCGCTCTATACATGATTCTACGACATATATCTTCACCTAACTCCCGTATAATACTCATAAGACCATCAATAGCACATAAGTACATATAAATAAATATCTCCAGCACCTCCACACCACAAAACTAGTCCCAACATGTCACACATCAAATAAAACAATACTAATATCAATAAGAGAAACATCCTAACTAACTAATGAGCAACGCGCTTGCCTTACAACTGTTTCTACGGCAATTATTCAAGCCTATCTCCCTTATCACCCTGGTAACAACATTAAAAATACATGAATTCAAATATACCACATGTGAAGCAAGTCAACACAACAAGAACAGCCCCAATAACATAACACAACAACTAGTTTACGACTTCTAGCCGACATATCGTATCTTCTCAATGATTAAACAAAAACAGAACCTCAACTAAATCATACACATGAATAATATAGATAGAATTACCTTAAATCTCGAAAACAAGCAACAAATTAACTTAGAACAACTTCAAAACAGTCCAACAACTCACAACTACATCATATACGATTTCCGATCTTTATTTCACAAGTTCTCAGCCAAACAATCTAGCTACAACTTGTATGAACTCAAATCCATGTAGAAGAGGAAAATAATTACCTCAAACAGAAACAATAACCTTCAACCAAATATTTATTTAACTTAAAGGAATCCTCAACACAACAGCAATGCTATAGAAGCACTCCCCGCTAGTTTAATGAGACTTTTGATGATAGACTTGGGTAGTTTGGCCTTAGATTCACTCTTGAATCCTGGGGAATGTTTAGAGAGAGTTTAGGGATTGAATAGGTTCCGGTATGGTTAAAAATGACCCAAAATAGAAGGGCCCCGACTTTAAATAGAACCAAGAAAATTCCACCACCTTAAATGGCTCCCAAGGGGGCTGCCTGCGCTGTCTCACAAAAATATAAATATCTCTCTACTCTAATGTTGTATCAATAATCAATTTAATGAGTTAGAAATTAGACTCATATACCTTGAATTTTGTGGGTGTATTTACCCAACAACTCCAAGTATATTTGGAGAAAAGCTCAATGATATTACACCCAAATTTAAGTAAACTTATGAACGTAAATTGTGATAACTTTTGTCGACTTTTGTTTTACAACTTGCTTAACTTAAAAACTTAACAAACAATAATTATATGATTAAAATACCTCAAAACATAAACTTCTTAGAATGTTAAAAACTCCTAGTCTTACCCCAAATATATGGGTTATAACGTTCCCAAGTTGCCGATTTTCGAACGAAACATATTTGTTTTGATTCATTTAACCTCTAAATCGTCCAATGTGCTATACGTGGTTTTAAACACTTATGAAATTGATAATGGTGTTGCTCTCTAGGATTAAGTCAACTCGCTTATGACACACTTCAAAGTACAAAAGTACGGGATGTAACACAGATGGTCTAACGAATGTGAGGAGATATTTTAAAATCTCAAGACTGCTTTGAATGTTGCTCCAATTTTAGTGTTTTCTTCAGGATCAGGGATATATATTGTCTATTGTGATACTTCGTGCATTAGATTTAGGTTTATGTTGATGCGAGACAATAAGGTGATTGCTTATGCGTCATGCCAATTGAAGCCCCATACGAAGAACTATCTTTTCATGATTTTTAGTTGGTTGCTATTGTTGTGTGCTCAAGATTTGGAAGAATTACTTGTGTGGCGTGTCTTATAAGGTTTATGCTGATCATCGGAGTCTTCAATGTCAGTTCAAGAAAATGTATTTGAATTTGAGCTAGCGGAGGTGTTTGGAGTTGTTGAAAGATTATGATATCACTATCTTGTATTACCTAGAAAAGGCAAATGTGGTAGCAAATGCCTTGAGTAGGAAGGAGAAAAGTATGGGGAGTTTAGAATTTTTTCTACTTATGGAGAAACCTTTGGTTATGGATATTCATGCTTTGGTTAACAGATTTGTGAGATTAGATATTATCGAGCCTAGCAGGGTTCTCGCTTGTGTTGTTGTGCAATGGTCCTTGCTTGAGCGCATCAAGGCTCGTCAGTATGATGATCCCCATTTTCTTATCCTTAAGGAAACGGTGTTGCGGGGTGGTGCTAAGGAGGTGTCTATTGGTGATGATGGTGTATTGCGACTTCAGGGTCTGATTTGTATTCCTAATGTGGATGGTTTGAGAGAGTTGATTCTTGAAAAGCCTCGTAGTTCGCAGTATTCTATCCATCCTGGTGCTACAAAGATTTATCATGATTTAAAGTGGCATTATTGGTGAAAGAGGATGAATAAGGACATTGTTGGGCATAGGTCGTGGTGTTTGAATTTCTAAAAGGTCAAGTATGACCATCAGAAACCGGGTGGTTTACTTCAGAAGATTAATATACCGATATGGAAGTAGGAGTGCATTATTATGGACTTTGTGGTAGGATTGCCATGGAATTTGAGGAGATTTGACGTTGTTTGGGTCATTATGGATAGATTGATCAAGTCTGCATATTTTATTCTGATCATAACTTCCTGCACTTCAAAACAGTTGGCTAAGACCTACATTAGAGAGATTATCCGCTTGCATGGTATGTATGTGTCCATCATTTCAGATCGGGGCACCCAGTTTACATCACACTTTTGGAGAGCCATTCAGCATGATTTGGGCACACAGGTTGAGCTGAGCACTGTATTTTTCCCTTAGATGTTTGGACAAACCGAGCGGACTATTCAAATTTTGGAGGATATACTGATAACATGTGTTATCAATTATGAAGGCCAGTGGGATCAGTTTCTACCATTAGCGGATTTTGAAAATAATAACAACTATAAATTGAGTATCTAGATGGCTCTGTAGGAGGAATGGGAGGCAATTCATTCATTGGTTGGTTGGTTTGAGCCCGGTGAAGCTAGGTTGTTTGGTACAGATTTAGTTCGTGATGCTTTAGAGAAGGTGAAATTAATTCAGGAACGGCTTCGTATATCATATTCCAAGTAAATGAGTTATGCTGATAGGAAGGTTTGATGTGGCTTTCATGGAGGGTGAGAAGGTCCTTCTCTGAGTTTCACCTACGAAGGCGTGATGACATTTGGGAAGAAAGGCAAGTTGAGCCCTCGGTGTATTGGTCCATTTTAGGGGTTAGAGAGAATTGGTGAGGTGGCCTACAAACTTGCTTTACAACCTAGCTTGCCTGGAGTTCATCTGGTATTTCTTGTTTTCATGCTTTGAAAGTATTATGCGGATCGGTCACATGTGTTGGATTTCAATTCAGTGCAATTGGATGCGAATCTAGCTTATGAAGAAGAGTCGGTGGCCATATTTGGTAGGCAAGTTCGGTTAAGGTCTAAAAATATTACATCGGTAAAGGTCTAGTGAAGAATTCAACAAGTCGACGAGGCAACTTGGACGACCGAGCATGATATGCGAAGCAGATATCCTCACTCGTTTTACATTCCAGTAGGATTTTAAACCCATTTGAGAATGAACGTTTATTTAAGAAGGGAAGAATGTAACGACTCAACTGGTCATTTTGTATATTTGTAGCTTGTTTCTCTATTTGATATTTCTCGTATGCTTATTTGTATTTTGTGACTTACGGAGATAGTTGGGAAGGTTTGAGAGTGAATTAGAATATTTAGTTCTATTGTTGGAACCTTAAGTAGTAAGAGTTAACCCATATTTGACTTTCTAATAGACAATCTTGAATTGGTGATTTGATGGTTCCAATAGGTTCATATGGTGATTTTTGACTTATGAGTATGTCTGGATTTTGATTTGGCTCTAATTGCTTAAAGTTGGAAAATTGAAGATTTAGAAAGTTCATATGTTTTAACGAGAGTTGATTTTGATTATACCAGGCTAAGATTATTATTTTGGAACTTAGAATAGGTTCATTCAGTGTTTTGCAACTTGTGTGTGAAGTGTGGTTGAAATATAGAATGTTTTGGAATTATTCAGACATGTTTGGCAACGTTGGAAAGATTAAAACTTAAGAGATTGATTTTGATCATCGATTCATAGTTTTAATGTTATTCGTAGTTCTTTGAGCACGTAGAGAAATTTGGATAATGTATTCGGACTTGTTGGTATAATTGGATGGGGTCCCAGGGCGGCTCGGGTGTATTTTGGATTAGTTCTCGGCTATATTGGTGAATTAAAGCATGGATCTTGTGCATCACCCCTATAGCCAGGTGCATCGCAATTGCGTGCTGCAAGTGCAGGATTTTGTTTGTAGAAGCGGGAAGAGAGGTGACCCAAGTAGATCGCAGTTATGTTGAAATTTCGTGGTTGCGGGGCAGCTTGTGCGAGGTGTTTGCGTAGAAGCACATCTGCAGATGTGGAAGTTTGTCGCAAAAGCGAAGGCCGGCTTGTTAAGTGGTTCTCGCATCTTCAAGGATTTTTTCGCAGATGCAACATTGCAGAAGTGACCAAGTGTTTTGCAGATGTGGAATCACTGGAAGGAGAATATATTTAGAGGATTTAGCTTATTTTCACTATTTTGAATTTTTGAGCTTGGTTAGAGGCCTTTTGGGGGGAGATTTTCATCACAACTTTGGGGGTAAGTGATTTCTACTTAATTTTGATAATATATCTTGTTTTTCCATGGACTAATACACATAGATTATGTGATTTGAAAAATAAATTTGGGGGTTTTTGTGCTAGATTTGTGAAAGTGAATAATTGAGATTTGAATCCTCATTTAAAGTAGGATTTGGATGAAACTTATATATTTGAATTCGTATTCGAATGAGTAGTCAGAATTTGTGAGTTTTGTCGGGTTTCAAAAAGTGGGCCCTAGTTGACGTTTTGGTTGACTTTGTGTAATTGATTAATGATTGAAGCTTTAGTATTTGAAATTGATTCCTATAACCTTTTTGACGTTATTGAGTTGATTTTGGTTAGATTTGACCCGTTCGGAGGCTAATTTTAGAGGCAATGGATCCTTGGAATATTCGTTCGAGGTATGTATCTTGACTAGTCTTGGCTTGAGGGTATTTTTCCAGGGGCTAAGATGTTTGCTATATGTATGGGGTGACATATATACAAGAAGACGAGCACATGTGCATGCTTCGTGGTTATTCATGATCCGGGTAGATTTTAGGCTATTATATATTCCTTGTCTGTTATCATGCCACTTCGATATCATATTTTCTCCACTTGTTTGACTACGTGAACTATTATCCATGCTGGAAATTATGTCTAGAATATCTACTTATCTGTTTGATACATGGTAGGATTATTTTTTCTATATTGATCTATTTACCTTACCCGTAGTCGTATTATTCAATCGTGATATTATAGCAGTGTGTTATATATCTGTCTTTGTGCACTCTTTCTATGTTATCTCACATGTTATTAGTGTCATTGTATGTGTAATACGAGTTTGAGCTGAGTTGTGGTATGCTGGTATATTTCGTGCAGTATTTTGATTACGGTATTGTTAGATATGGGTATACTCAGCCTTGAGAGGATTGATCGTTGATTTTGGGCCATAGAGCCATATTGAGTGGATTGGTGACTGATCTTGGGCCATAGAACCGTATTGATACTCATTGTGAGGTGATATTTGCGTCAAGGCCCTATATTAGGCTGAGTGATATTGATCGTTGACTTTTGATCCGATCAGCGCTTGGGCTAGGATCCGCTCCTCCAGAGTCAAGTGATAACCCATGTTAATTTGGGCCTTGTAAGTGTACACACATGGTATGTGTTTAGTGAGGGACTAATTTTAGACATCCGTACGGTGCTAAGCGTGTGTGTGATGATTCAGGGGCATTGTGTCAGGTACCATGTTAGTGTTGAGAGTATGATTAAGGGATACTTGTGTCAAGCACTATTAATGTGTTGAGATGTTTATGTACTTGATGAGTAAATTGTGATGCTAATTTTGGTATGTTTACTTGTCATGCAAGCATAGAGTTATATTTTTCTCATGCCATTTGTATTTGATGTTTAGATCTTGAAATCGCAGTTTACTTGGATAAATTCCTGTCTAGGTGCTTTCTTTAGAAAAGTTGATGCCTTGACTGATATACTTGAAAATCATACTTATTTCTCCTCTTTATTATGATAGAGTTGAACCTGATATTATTTGAGTTGCTTTTCTTTTTTCCATTATTATGATGTTACTGTGGTTGTTGGCTGTTGATGATGAGCATTGGAGTTGCCAAGCTCGTCACTTCTTTCAAGCCAAGGTTAAGCTTGCTACTTATTTAGTATATGGGGTCGGTTGTAGTCATACTACACTCAGAACTTTATATGCAGATCCAGCTATTACCGGTAGTGGTGGTTCCCAATGAGCTGTATCCAGATTTCTTTGGAGATTTTGAGGTAGAACTGTTGTTCCGTTCGTAGGCCTTGAAGTCCCCTCTTTTATCTTATGTTCTTGTTGTTTAGTCTCCAAACAGTAATGTATTTTGTTTAGACTTTAGTTTTAGTACTCTATAGAGCTCATGCACTCGGTGACACCAGATTTTGAATGGTTTTCAGTTATATTGCCATTTTAGCTTTAGTTATTTATGTTATTCTGCTTTTTGAGACTATTTCTTATTGTTGTTGAAGTTTATTTCCACATCTTCATTGTTGACTTGCCTAGCAAGCGATTTTAGGGGCCATCACTGCTCCAGTGAGATTTTAGGTCGTGAGAATATCAATATGACATGAAAAAATTGTAGTAGTCTGAACAATATTATTAATAGTATCATTTTTACATTGATGCATTAATCATGTACATGTTTTAAAATTTTATAATATTTGGTTTGAATTTTCATTTCTTAACCGAAGCTCCAACATTAAAATTAATTTTGTACCTTTGGAGCAGAACTATTAGAGATTGAATGGAAGTTGTTACTACTAAGAGGTCTTAATTAAGTTTTCAAATAGACAACAAAAATACATAATTAAATGAGTGGATACATTTAACTTTCTTTGGATATATACATAAGAATATATTCCCTAAATAATACTCCCTCTGTTTCAAATTAGATGAGGTACTTTCCTTTTTAGTCTGTTCCAAAATAAATGACACATTTTTGAATTTGGAAATAATTAAACTTTAAACTCTTCATTTTACCTATTTTACCCTTAATGAGAAGCTTTTATAACCACACAAATGTCATAGCCCCACAAAGTTTTTACCCCTTAAGCTTTTAAGGCCATAAGTTTCAAAAGTCTTCTTTTCTATTCTTAAACTCCGTGCCTAGTTAAACTATCTCATCTAAATTGAAACAGAAGGAGTAGAACTATAGTCATAACAACAAAGGGGAGTGAAAAGCACCATTTGATATCCATTCAAAGATGCAACTTTGGTGATATGTGTGGTCACAAGAAGAAAGAACTCGTAGGAGCCTCCATTGTCATAATCGACCTGACACATAACACAAACAAAAATATTTTCACATCTCTTATAAGAAGATGAAATTAGTGTGAATGTGTATGACATCAAGCTCAAGATTCCTCTCCACAAAAAAACATCTCTGGAGGAGCACGATATCATGCGCCTCTTGAAAAACATCATGAGCCTCTAGAGGAGCATCTTGCTCCTCCTTTCAAATGGCGGAGACTATGAATACAAAGATAAAGTAATAAAAAAATACTATAACAACGTCAAAATAGTAATATAAGCTCAATGACGACTTTTGTTAGATCTGACAGGTAATATGTCTGTAGAATCTCTGCCTCAATGTAATGTGAAAAAACCATAGCATTCCAAATAATATTATTATTACCATTAATTTTACATTTAGGCACGTGCAAATCATGTGCATTTTTTAATATTTTATAAGATTATGTTTGAATTTTCATCTCTTGAACCAAAAGTCTAATCGAGAAATTAATTTTGCGTCTTTGCAGAGGAATATTTAGAGATAGAAAGGAAGCTATTACTGCTAATGGGTCTTAAATAATATTTTTAGATAGACAAGAAAAGTATATCATTAAATGATTGGGGATACATTTAACTTTTTTTGTGAAAGCATATGAATATATTCCGCATATAAAGGAGTATAGTCATAGCGACAACACAAACAGTGAAAAGCACCAGTCGACATCCGTTCAAGGATGTAACAATGGTGATATACATATGAGTGTTTCCACAAACAAAGTAACTATAGTCATATAAGTTATCGCAAGAAGAAAGAACTCGAAGGAGTCTCATCAGTCAAACTGGACTTGACATAAAACACACACGAAAATATCTTCACATCTCTCATTAGAAGATGAAATCAATGTTAATGTATATAACACCAAGATCAGGATGCCTCTCCACATAAAACG
>AWOL01S0035762.1:0-16285 GCA_000715115.1 Nicotiana otophora | reverse complement strand
CGGCGTACCATAGACTTGCTCGGATTTCAGCTACCAGAGGAGACTTGAGGTATAATTGCATGGTGTCCGCAGTTCTGAAGTCCCCGTCTATTTTATTTTAGTTGTGTGTTTATTTCCAGACAACTTTATTTATTTAGACCTTTATTTGTATTTATTCTAGAAGCTCGTGCACTAGTGACACCAATTCTGGGATGGTATTTTGTCACGACCCAAATTATCCCTCCGTAAGGGGTCGTGATGGCACCTAGTCCTTACGACTAGGTAAGCCTAATATTGCGAAAAATATAAAAAAATACAACATTTTAAAGGTAAACAACATATTATAAATAGCCAAGAGTAGCACCACTCGGCATATACAAAATAGTTTCCCAAAACTCGGAATATCACTAAGTCACAAGCTGCTATAATCTATGTAGCTCTATACAAAAGTCTGAAGATAATAAGGAAAGTCTCTAGACGAGGGAGTAGAAGAGGACTCCGAAGATCTGCGGACACAAGCAGAAGTACCTTGAAGTTTCCTAGAATCAGCAGCACGTACTAACCCCAAGGGTGATAGCTTGTACCTGGATCTGCACACGAAAACATGTGCAGGAAAGGGCATGAGTACACCACAATTGTACCCAGTAAGTGCCAAGCCTAACCTCGGTCGAGTAGTGATGAGGTCAGGTCAAGGCCCTACCGGAGAAATATAATAAATTAAACAGTAAAAGATATAAGTAGAATTTACGGTAACACAGTTAAAGAAAATCTCGAAAATTTAAAAGTTAAAGGAAGCCCTCGGCTCAAAACAAGGTGAACACAGTGGAAAATCTCTCGGGATACCATCTCGTAGTTTCAAATAAATATGCAGTACATGGGGGATCTCCTAGAATATGTCCGTAGTCCTAAAGTAAATATGCAGTACTAGGGGATCTCTCGGAATACGTCCGTAGTCCCAAAGTAAATATGCAGTACAGGGGGATCTCCCGGAATACGTCCGTAGTCGCAAAGTAAATATGCAGTACTGGGGGATCTCTCAGAATACGTCCGTAGTCCCAATTTAAATATGCAACGCAAGATGAAATGACAGGTATGACATCGAGTTATACAGTTTATACTGGACACAGATAAGGCAAATAAGGACTTAACTAAACGTGACGCACAGAATGTCAATTAGGCAGTTAAAACACGTAAGCATATTTTTCTATTCTAAACTACACAATTAAACATATTAGTACAATTAATAAGAGAAGCAATTTATGATTTAAAAAGGTTAAACACGATTTTTGCAATAATAGCCCGTGTACGTACTCGTCACCTTATGTACACGGCGCCCACACACCAAATAATATCAAGATATCCTAAGGGGGAAGTCTCCAACACAAGGTTAGGCAAGCCACTCACCTCGAATCGCTCAAATCAACTTGATAACACGTTCTTTCCACGAGTATCTGACTCCAAATGACCTAAATCTATTCAAAACAGTACAATACCATCAATACGCGCTAATGGAATGAATGACACAAGAAAAACTACAAAATTTGGTCAAAACCCGAATTTGGCTCAAACCCGCCCCCTGGGCTCATGTCTCGAAAACCGAAAAAATTCAAGAAACTAGAAAGCTCATTCACTCACGAGTCTAACCATATTAAATTTACTAAAATCCGACACCAAATGGTCCTTCAATCCTTAATTCAAACTTCCAAATCCCTAGTCTCCAACTTCCAATTTCCACCTTAAATACACATTAACTAGGTGGGAAAATACATGTCAAGGCAAGATTATTGACCAAAAATAAGCACAAGGAACTTACCTCCAGAAATGCTTCGAAAATGCTCTCAAAAATCACCATAACCCGAGTTTGCAAAGCCAAAAATGATAAAAATCGCGAAGCCCTTCGGTTTTAATCACTGCCCAGGTATTTCCGCACCTGCGGTACCTAGGCTCGCACTTGTGGGTGCGCTTGTGCGGGAAACGTGTGCATCTGCGCAACTCACTTGCCCCCTCTGCCTTCGCACTTGCGTCGAAAGGGCCGCACATGCGCGCGCGCACGCCTGCAGACATCCCTTCCGCTTCTGCGCATTTGCAAATAGCCTTGCGCATTTGCGGGCATCACAAATGCGAAACTTCCTCGCACCTACGACCCCAGGACAACTCTCGAATTTCTCGCATCTGCTCCTGCAAGTCTCGCTTTTGCGAGGCCGCACCTACGGACTCCCCACCGCAGGTGCGAAAACACCAGAACCAGCAAAAAAAATCAGAAATTTCTCTAAGTCCAAGCTTTCACCTGTTAAGCATCCGAAACACACCCGAGGACGCGGAACCTCGACCAAATATACCAACCAATCCTAAAACACCACACGAACTTAGTCGAGCTCTCAAATCCCATCAAACAATGCTAAAATCATGAATCACCCTCCAATTCAAACTTAAAGAACTTGAAACTTCACAATTCTACAACCGATGTTGAAACCTATCAAATCACGTCCGATTGACTTAAATATTTTTTTTGCGCACAAGTAATAATAAACATTACGAACCTACTCCAACTTCCGGAATCGAAAAACGACCCCCATATAAAAAATTCCACTACCGGCCCAAAACTTCAAAAATTCGACTTTCGCCATTTCAAGCCTAAATGAGCTACGAACCTCCAAAACACAATCCGTACACGCTCCTAAACCCAAAATCACCTAACGGAGCTAACGAAACCGACAGAATTCCATTCCGAAGTCATCTTCACACAGTTCCAACTACGGTCCAAATCCTAAGGCTTGAACTCAAAACCAATCATCCCCGCAAGTCACAATAGCAGAAAAAGATTTGGAGAAAGCAGTTAATAAGGGATCGGGGCTATTACTCTCAAAACGACCGGCCGGGTCGTTACATCCTCCCCCTCTTAAAATAATCATTCATCCTCGAACGAGTATAAAGACATACCTGAAACTGTGAAAAGATGAGGGTACTGGCTGCACATATCCTGCTCGGTCTCCCAAGTCTCCTCCTCGACCGGCTGACCCCTACATTGGACCTTTACTGAAGAAATATTCTTTGACCTGTGGTTTCTGACCTGCATGTCCAAATTGGCTACTGGCTCCTCCACATAAGATAAA
This sequence comes from Nicotiana otophora, assembly GCA_000715115.1. NCBI lineage: Eukaryota > Viridiplantae > Streptophyta > Magnoliopsida > Solanales > Solanaceae > Nicotiana > Nicotiana otophora. The sequence continues at coordinate 13,193 of AWOL01S0035762.1, read as the reverse complement.
TCTTTGTCCAACTGGACTGAGCTAAAATCCAATACATGAGTCGAATCACCGTGATACTTCCGGAGCATGGACACGTGGAATACCAAGTGAACTCCTGCTAGCCTGGGAGGCAAGTCAAGCTCATAAGAAACCTCCCCAACTCGTCGCAATATCTCAAAAGGACCAATGAACCTCGAGCTCAGCTTGTCCTTCTTCCCGAACCTCATGACACCCTTCATAGGTGATACCCAAAACAAGACCCGCTCACCAACCATAAATGCCAAATCACGAACCTTACGGTCTAAATAACTCTTCTGCCTAGACTGGGTTATGCGAAGTCTCTCCTGAATCACTTTCACCTTATCCAGGGCATCCTGGACCAAATCTGTACCCAACAATCGAGCCTCGCCCGGCTCAAACCATCCCCTGGGGACCAGCACCGCCTACCATACAAAGCCTCATACGGTGCCATTTGAATGCTGGTCTAGTAACTGTTGTTGTAAGCGAACTCTGCAAGTGGCAAGTATTGGTCCCATGACCCTCCGAACTCCATCACATAGGCATGGAGCATATCCTCAAGAATCTGAATCGTGCGCTCGGACTGCCCGTCCGTCTGAGGGTGAAAGGTTGTGCTCAACTCTACCCTAGTACCTAACTCCTGTTGTACAGCTCTCCAAAACCGGGATGTGAACTCTGTACCTCTATCTGAAATGATGGATACTGGAATACCATGAATGCGGACAATCTCTATGATATACATGACCTCTGTCTATAAGCCTCTAAGAGTACATAAATATCATAAAGGTCGGGACAGAGCCCCGCCATACCAAACAGTGCATATTCAAATCATACTAACCACACAGGCAACTCCGGAGCAAGTGGAGTGCACAAACACTTCTGCTGAGCTGATAGCTTACTAGGAGAACTCTCAACCTGTCTATCGGGACCTACGGGCATGAAACGCAGCGTCCCCAGGCAAAAGGGACGTTAGTACAAATAAAGTACCGAGTATGTAAGGCATGACAATAGTATATAAAAGACATGAAAGAAACATGGAGTAAAGAACTCAACCTGAATTTCTGAATAGCTCTGTGAATCATGAAAATTTATAATATCATGCATGTGCGTATAAATGTCATACCATGCATGGGTATATGCATTCATAACATCATCAAGCCTCTGAGGGCATCCCATCATATCATCTCAGCCACTTTGGGCAAAATCATCAATGTATACCAGCTGATAAGGTGGTGGTGCGTATATAACGCCTTAACCATTTTCCGTATCCCATATACATATAATATACGCGTATATAATGCCTTATGTTCATGGGTCAATGTACATGTATAAATTCATGAAATGCATAAGAAATACGTTAATAAGATTATCGAATATCATAAAATCAATATGCCTTTCGGACAAACTGTATCAAATACGTATTTTTCTGAGACCCATGAACAGAGGATATAATAATAATTCACATGGTGAATCAAGAATATAGACATCCCTAGTATTTCTATGAATAGAGTCATTTATGAAAGTTGCATATTTGCTCGTTTCGTTTGTATCATTTGGATCATGCCAGAAAGGAAACAAAGGGATAGCCTTAACATACCTTAACTCCGTTGAGTCCTTAATACCTTCCAAGAAATTCTTCAAACAACTCAATTCAATCTACCACATCATAAGAAGATTCAAAATCAGTGCTGAGTAAAGTCAAGTCCGCAACTTAAACTAGTAGTTCGTTTACGTAAATTTGGGCAACATCTCCCCTATAACTAGGCCCTCCTCCAATACCATATACCAACAACAAGACGAAAAAAACAATAATGTAACCTTATCTCCATCATAATATACCACAAAACAGCCCACATACCCTAATCACTTCATACATAAAACGACAACCAGAGTAGTGTAAAACAACTTAAAATAATGTAACGATGAACGACCAGCCCACCATTCCGTTATTATGTGATGTTTCTCCAAACCATTTATCCTCCAAAACTCCATTAAACAGTAGAAAAATATACAGCCCAAAGGCAACACGAAACAGCCAATAAAACAGTCCACTACAAGTCAAATAACTCGAACTCACGGCTTCCGATCATCGTCCCGTGAGTTCTAACTATTAGGAAATGAATTTATCAACCTTTCTTGATATTCTAAAGCTAAAATACAGAAATTAGGAATTTTTATTAACTATTAAATACATTCCAAAACTTAAACTACAAAGAAAAAGAGAGGCGATATAGCGATACTTACGTCGTAGGGATCGTTTTAATGTTCTCGGTTCTTGATTTCGTGCCCGGGATGTTAGTATTATTTGAAGATCTTGTAGAGAGATTAAGGGTAAGGTTAGGGATGTTATTTGGGCGATCTCTCTGGAATTTTGGAGAAAGAGACGAGATGGATGTAAAAATCTCATTTATTTAAAAGTAAACAAAAAAACGTGCTACTCGGCACCGTATGACTGGCCCCTCTTACAATGCTTATAACTTTTTATCTGGGTGTCGTATTAATAAACAGTTAAGTGCATTGAAAACTGCATTCCAATACCTTCAATTCGATATATAATATGTCCCAAAAAGACCTCATATAGCACACACAATATATTTCTCAAAAATCTTTATTACAAGGCAAATCCTTAATCGGTGTTTCCACAACTTTAATCCGATTTTTCTCAAACTTAATATTTTCTTTCCAAACATCATATATAGTCATATTATGACTTTAAATTCATTTTAATCATGATTAACAAGTCTCATATTTATTACGTCACCTTGGGACGTACAGGGTGTAACAATCTTCCCCTCTTAGAAACATTCGTCCTCGAATGTTAAACTCCCAAAAATCTATAAAAATTTTGGCAGAGTCTCCTCTGTAATGGTACTACTACCAAATTTCCACGCAGAAAACCCAACAATACAAAGCTACAAAGTGCCACAATCATTAATAACACCAATGGCCTCACACGGCCAGTAACAGTAACTAACATAAGAATCAAGTACCATATACGTACCTAAAGGTTGTGATGTCTCAGTTTGATCCTCCTACGAAGGTGGAAACAAGTGAGAATACCTAGTCTTCATTTCTTTTTCAGCTTCCCAAGTCATCTCCTCCATATTATTGTTAATCCAAAGTACTTTAACTGAAGCTACACCCTTAGTTCTTAATCTCTGAACTTGTCTATCTAGTATAGCAATGGGAGCTTCCTCGTATGATAGCTGCTCTATAACCTGAACATCATCAACTGTAATGACTTTATAGGGATCTCCAATACACCTACAGAGTATAGACACATGAAATACTGGATGTACAAACTCCAATTTGGAAGGAAAGTCTAACTCATATGCTACTTGGCCTACTCTGTGTATAATCTTATAAGGTCCAATGTACCGAGGGCTTAGCTTTCCTTTCTTACCGAATCTCACATCGCCTTTCATCGGTGATACCTTTAGGAATACCCATTCATCTACCTGAAACTCCAAGTCTCGTCGTCGATTATCTGCATAGGACTTCTGACGACTCTATGTTGCTAATAGCCTTTCCCTTATAAGCTTAATCATCTCAACTGCCTGTTGTAGCAAATCTGGTCCTACTAACTTAGTTTCCCCAATCTCGAACCATCCTATAAGAGACCTACACTTTGGTCTGTAAAGAGCTTTATATGGAGCTATCTGAATAGTGGAATGATAACTATTATTATATGCAAACTCAATAGGTAGAAGATGATCATCCCAGCTACCCATGAAGTCCATCACACAAGCCCGTAGCATATCCTCCAATGCCTGAATAGTACGTTCAACATGACCGTCTGTCTAGGGATGAAATGTTGTACTAAGACTTACCTGAGTCCCCAATCATTTTGGAAGGACCTCCAGAAATTAGCTGTAAACTGAGCACCTCTATCTAAGATAATAGATATAGGGACACTATGAAGTCGTATTATCTCCCTAATATAAAGCCTTGCATAATCCTCTGCTGAATAAGTAGTCATGACAGGCAGAAAATGGGCTGCTTTTGTAAGTCTACGACAATCCCATATAGCATCGAACTTACGTTGGGTACGAGGCAAGCCTATGATGAAATCCATATTATTCACTTCCCATTTCCAAGTCGAAATCTCTATAGCCTATAATAATCCACTGGGTTTCTGATGCTCAATCTTAACATGTTGACAATTTGGGCAGTGAGCAACAAACTCTGCTATATCCTTCTTCATTTCATCCCACCAGTATATTCCCCTGATATCATGATACATCTTCGTAGCTCCTGGATAAATAGAATAATGAGAATAGTGAGCTTCTCCCATAACCCACTGGCACAACAACCCTGCCACATTAGAACACATAATTAACCTTGATATTTGAGGACTCTATCTCCTGTAATTGCAAATGGTGTATTCTCCTTTTGAGGGGATGTATCTCTGTAATGAGCTAGCACAGGATCCTCATACTGTCATTCCTTCACTTCAGTTACTAAAGAGGGTATTGTCGTGTCCTGAATAATAACTCTGGTATCACCTGAGTCTAGTAATCGAACTCCATGACTAGCTAGCTGATGAATCTCATGGGCTATCCCACATTTCTCTGGCTATAAATATGATAAGCTACACATAGACCTACGGTTAAGGTCGTCGGCTACTACATTCGCCTTTCCCGGATGGTATAAAATATCAACGTCATAGTCTTTCAGTAGCTCCAACCATCTCCTTTGGCGTAAATTCAATTCCTTTTGATTGAAGATATATTGAAGGCTCTTATGATCCGTATAGATATCAACGTGAATGGCATGTAAATAGTGTCTCTACATCTTTAATGCATGAATCACTACGGCTAACTCTAAATCGTGGGTCAGATAATTCTTCCTGTGCTTTCTTAGTTGTATTTAGACATAAGCGATTACTTTTCATGGTCGTTCTGCCACTTGTTACATGAATACATGGCTTATCTCATTGTCCACAATTATTGGAATTTTCTGTAACTCATATGATCTCAAATATCATTGTTTTGATTTTTTTTTCGTTCATGAGCCACGATAGGTGCCACTTTCTTATGGAGTGCATACAATGTTGTAGTGAGACTGTTATTACAAGATCATTTCTTATTTATGTCACTATGCTTAAGTTGAAACCTTCTTCCTTATTTCCTCAACTAGTCTTTCTTTGTAGACTTAGGGGGGACTCTTTGACTCCTGTAAGGCTGCGATCTTATTATATCGTACAATCGAAAGAATTTTTGACGTTCCTACTCGCCTATAATTATCCTTAATTAATTACCTCCGCACCCTTGTAATCATAAGGTTGATTCTGAACTGAAATTTTTTGGACTGTATTCTAAGTGGCACAATTTTGTTTTTTCGTAACACTTATACGGCACCTTTAACAACCCCAACTCCTATATGAATATTTCGCAAGGATTACGATGTCATCATATTTGCGAGACTGAATTCCCTATGTTGGGTTTCGCTATGTTGATCTTGCACAACCTGTTGATTTGTCTGTATCCTCTTATTTAGCCATGTCTAGGTTCTTCCTCAATCAACTAATAACTACATGTTAGTCCATTCTCATATCTATATTCTGCGTAATCTTTCTTAGGTTATATCCTTTGTCTTAACTTACCCCGCACACTGGCCCCTTATGTATCCAGCGTTCATTTGCACTTATTTATCAATAGCATCTAGTGATGGAACCCTTTCTGTCTCTCCCCGTCGTCATTCTAAAATAATGTTCTGGAGTCGTATCATATCCGTAGGATCTGAATAAATGCAATCTCATTCCTTTTGCCTTTCTACCACATTCTTCCTTTACTATTCCATAGTTACCTTAACCACATAACTCTGACTTAATACCATATCACACCATCTTCCCCCATTTAGGGGAGTGCTAACATTTATTGTTATGAAGATTTACCTATAAATGTTTCACATCTTCATATTTGGTGTCTTTTCACATCTTCACGGACTCGTATTTGCCTTGCGTTAACCTTTCTATACCAGGGATAATTTAATTCCTTAAACACAAAGGTGACACCTAGTGGAACTGTCACACTTAGTCCATCAAGCTTAACTCTGATCACAACGCTTGTTTTAGGGAAGCGTCTTCCTGAATTACCTTTAAAGGTTACTCTTCTTTTGTCCATTCAATTATCGTGAGAATGTGACCTCTGAAATTCTCAAGATGTCAACTATTATCAAATCCTTCGGTCCCAAATTCATGTTCAGTTTATCTTATTCACTAGCCCATACTAATTTCTATTACTCTAGGGGTCTAACTTTTCCTTCTGGTAATCACGTATGAGTCACCAACTCATTTCTCGAAATGGGGACATGATTTTATGGCTTATACTCTTTTATTGTCTCAAGGCATGTAACTTCTTATCTTTTCCTTCACTTGACTATAGAATCTGTAGTCCTGTCATATTTTGATTTACCGTTATCATGAATTTATCACATCTTACTCATAATGCTTCATTTACTCTTTTCTTATTCTCCGGATAATATTTCTGTCTATCACCTTATTATGAAAACTTCTTCAAAAATTCTTTCACTTTTAGCCCCCCTTGATTTAACCCACTGGCTCTTCGGGTCGCCTAACACTCTCTCTTTACTAGGGACGAGAGCCATACAAAGGTAAATATTTATCCCTTCTAGGATTCCAATGCCAATCTTCTAAAATTTCTGATCATTCTAATATTCATATCTGATTGTACTATTGTAGAGTGCACCATATGGGTGTCTCACAAGGAGAACCATTACCACGTTTGCAATAACCCTTGGAAATGTGAGCTAATGATAACAATCCATCCACAATTTTGGGTTACTCTAACCCCAGCTGGATGTTGATATCCCATCCTTCTCTTTAATTATATTTGTTAGCTCCCACAAGGCATAACTGAAATGGTGTTGTCAAGTGAATATATCTTTGTTATTGTTGAAAGTAACTCAGAATGCTTATATTTCTCTTCCTGAATTGTAAATACAAATAATATTCACTAATTGGGTACCTCGTATCCTTCTTCACCTAGCTTGTTTTACTTGTTGAAACTTGTATCTACCTTCTGATTCTCTCGTTGCTTTTTACCATAGGGGTTGATAGATATTCATGCCTTAGGGATCCTTCTCAAGAAGCTCTCACATCGTAGTACACACATAATCTACTGAAGGCGTTACATTAACTCATCATAAGCATGGCGCAAAATCGAGTTCTTCTGACTCAACGCTTCCATAACCACATTCAATCTCTTACCAACTGTCTTTCTGAATGTAGATGTCGTTGTATAACGAATAAAATAGAATTTAGGAATTTGAATTTCTTACAACTGAGCTCTACCATACGATCTAGAGTAAGAAGGAAGAGTGCCAGTCCTAAATGCCCTGTAGCCTCCTGCTTATAAGTGTGGTGCACAACACACCCATAAACAAGACTCTACTAGACATGGCTTGTAGACTCCCTAGGACAGAACTGCTCTGATACCACTTTTGTCACGACCCAAACCGATGGGCCACGAAGGGCACCCAGCACCTTACTCAACCGAGTACCAACGTAACGTATCTTTCGTATCATACTATCATAGGTAATTTAGCCGGAGAGGCTGTCGTGAGATAAGTTGAATAAAACATGAAGAAATACTCAATATAGGGTGACCCAACTTGATATACCGACATATACATATTAGGTACTGGCCTATAAGGCCATACCAATATCCGTATACATGAAATCTGTCTACAAGGCTCTAAGAGTACATAAATATCATAAAGGTCGGGACAGAGCCCCGCCATACCAAACAATGCATATTCAAATCATACTGACCACATAAGCAACTCCGGAGCAAGTGGAGTGTACAAACACCTTCTGTTGAGCTGATAGCTTACTAGGAGAACTCTCAACCTGTCTATCGGGACCTGCGGGCATGAAACGCAGCGTCCCCAGGCAAAAGGGACGTCAATACAAATAAAGTACCGAGTATGTAAGGCATGGCAATAGTATATAAAAGACATGGAAGAAATATAGAGTAAAACACTCAACCTAAAATTCTGAATAGCTCTGTGAATCATGAAAATTTATAATGTCATGCATGTGCGTATAAATGTCATACCATGCATGGGTATATGCGTTCATAACATCATCAAGCCTCTGAGGGTATCCCATCATATCATCTCAGCCACTGTGGGCAAAATCATCAACGTATACCAGCTGATCAGGTGGTGGTGCGTATATAACTCCTTAATCTTTTCCCATATCCCATATATATAATATACGCGTATATAACGCCTTCTGGTCATGGGTCAATGTACATGTATAAATGCATGAAATGCATAAGAAATACGTTAATAAGATTTCTCGAATATCATAAAATCAATATGTCTTTCGGACAAACTTTATCAAATACGTATTTTTCTGAGACCCATGAACAGAGGATATAATAATAATTCACATGGGGAATCAAGAATATAGACATCCCTAGTATTTCTATGAATAGAGTCATTTATGAAAGTTGCATATTTGCTCGTTTAGTTTCTATCATTTGGATCATGCCAGAAAAAACAAAAGGGATAGCCTTAACATACCTTAACTCCGTTGAGTCCTTAATACCTTCAAAGAAATTCTTCAAACAACTCAATTCAATCTACCACATCATACGGAGATTCAAAATCAGTGCTGAGTAAAGGCAAGTCCGCAACTTAAACTAGTAGTTCGTTTACGTAAATTTGGGCAGCATCTCCCCTGTAACTAGGCCCTCCTCCAATACCATATATCAACAACAAGAATAACACAACAATAACAACATGTGATCATCATTTTCCAACCTTATCTCCATCATAATATACCACAAAATAGCCCACACACCCTAATCACTTCATACATAAAACGACTACCAAAGTAGTGTAAAACAACTTAAAATAATGTAATGATGAACGACCAGCCCACCATTCCGTCAATATGTGGTGTTTCTACACACCATTTATCCTCCAAAACTACATTAAACAGTAGAAAAATATACAGCCCAAAGGCAACACGAAACAACCCACAAAATAGTCCACTACAAGTCAAATAACTCGAACTCAGGGCTTCCGATCACCGTCTCGTGAGTTCTAACTATTAGGAAATAAATTTATCAACCTTTCTTGATATTCTAAAGCTAAAATACAGAAACTAGGAATTTATTTTAACTATTAAATACATTCCAAAACTCAAACTACAAAGAAAAAGAGAGGCGATATAGCGATACTTACGTCGTAGGGATCGTTTTAATGTTCTCGGTTTTTGATTTCGTGCCCGGGATGTTAGTATTATTTGAAGATATTGTAGAGAGCTTAAGGGTAAGGTTTGGGATGTTATTTGGGAGATATCTCTGGAATTTTGGAGAAAGAGACGAGATGGATGTAAAAATCTCATTTATTTAAAAGTCAAAAAAACGTGCTACTTGGCACCCTATGATTGGCCCCTCTTCCAACGCTTATAACGTTTTATACGAGTGTCGTATGAATGAACGGTTTAGTGTGTTGGAAACTAAATTTCAAGACCTTCAATTTGATATATAATATGTACCAAAAAGACCTCATATAGTACATGCAAAATATTTCTCAAAATGCTCTGTTACATGGTAAATCCTTAATCAGTGTTTCCGCAACTTTAATCCGATTTTTCGCAAACTTAATATTTTCTATCCAAACATCATATATAGTCATATTATGACTTTAAATTCATTTAAATTATGATTAACAAGTCTCATATTCATTACGTCACCTTGGGACGCACAGGGTGTAACACGATCCACGATCACCCAAATAGCATCGAACTTCCTCATAGTCCGAGGAAGTCTAACCACAAAGTCCATGGTGATCCGCTCCCACTTCCACTCTAGGATCTCCAACCTCTGAAGTAATCCACCCGGTCTCTGATGCTCATATTTAACCTGCTGACAGTTGAGACACTTGGCCATAAACCTAACTATATCCTTTTTCATTCTTCTCCACCAATAGTGCTGTCTCAAATCCTGGTACATCTTCGCGGCATCGGGATGAATGGAGTACCGCGAGCTGTGGGCCTCCTCGAGAATCAACTCTCGAAGCCCATCTACATTGGGCAGACAGATTCGGCCCTGCATCCTCATCACACCGTCGTCACCAATAGTCACATCTCCGGCATCACCTCGCCGAACCCTGTCCTGAAGAACTAGAAGATGAGGATCATCATACTGGAGCTCCCTGATACGGTCATAAAGAGAAGACCGAGCAACCACACAAGCTAATACCCAGCTAGGCTATAAAATATCCAATCTCACGAACTGGTTGGCTAAGGCCTGAACATCCAAGGCTAAGGGCCGCTCAGCTGCCGGAAGATATACCAAACTCCACAAACTCTCTGCCCGGCGACTCAAGGCATCAACCACTACATTGGCCTTCCCCGGGTGGTATAATATAGTGATATCATAGTATTTAAGTAGCTCTAACCACCTCCGCTGACGCAAATTAAGGTCCTTCTTCCTGGACAAGTACTGCAAACTCCGGTGATCAGTGTAAATCTCACAGGGAACACCGTACAAATAATGACGCCAGATCTTCAGGGCGTGAACAATAGCTGCTAAATCAAGATCATGAACTGGATAATTCTTCTCATGCACCTTCAACTGTCTAGATGCGTAGGCAATCACCCTACCGTCCTACATCAATACCACTCCAAGGCCAATCCTCGAGGCATCATAATAGACAGTGTAGGACCCCGAACCTGTAGGCAATACTAATACTGGGGTTGTAGTCAAAGCTGTCTTGAGCTTCTAAAAACTCTCCTCACCCTCCTCGGTCCACCTGAACGGAGCACCCTTCTGGGTCAGCCTGGTCATAGGTGCTGCAATGAATGAAAATCCTCCCACAAAGCGACGGTAATACCCCACCAAACCAAAGAAACTGCGGATCTCCGTAGCTAATGACGGTCTAGGCCAACTCTGCACTGCATCCACCTTCTTCGAATCTACCTTGATCCCATCACAAGACACTATGTGGCCCAAGAATGTCACTGAATCATGCCAGAATTCACACTTAGAAAATTTTGCATACAATTTCTTCTCCCTCAAAGTCTGAAGCACGGTCCTCAGGTGTTGCTCATGATCTTCCCGAGACCGGGAATATACCAGGATGTCGTCAATAAATATGATGATGAAGGAATCAAGATAAGGCCGGAACACACTGTGCATCAAATGCATAAAGGCTGCTGGGGCATTGGTTAGCCCAAATGACATGACAAGAAACTCATAGTGACCATATCTGGTCCTGAAAGTAGTCTTCAGGATATCCGGCTCCCGAATCTTCAACCGATGATAGCCAGAATGCAAGTCAATCTTGGAAAACACACTGGCACCCTGTAACTGGTCAAATAAATCATCAATACGAGGCAATGGGTACCTGTTCTTCACTGTAACCTTCTTCAACTATCGATAATCAATACACATACGCATAAAACCATCCGTCTTCTTTACAAATAAGACCGGAGCACCCCAAAGTGACATACTGGGCCGAATGAAGCCCCTTTCAAGCAACTCCTGCAACTGCTTCTTCAACTCCTTTAATTTAGGAGGAGCCATACGATATGGAGGAATAGAGATGGGCTGAGTGCCCGACAATAAATTAATGCCAAAATCAATATCTCTGTCGGGTGGCATGCCTGGAAGATCAGCTGGAAACACATCTGGGAAGTCCCTCACTACTGGAACTAACTCAACTGTAGGAGTATCAATACTGACATCTCTCACATAGGCCAAATACGCATCATACCCCTTCTCAACCATTCACTGAGCTTTAAGAAATGAAATGACCCTGCGGGGAGTATACTCTAAGGTACCTCTTCACTCTAATCTCGGCAAACCTGGCATAGCCAGCGTCACGGTATTAGCGTGACAATCAAGAATAGCATAATGGGAAGACAACCAGTCCATGCCCAAGATAACATCAAAATCTACCATACTGAGAAATAACAAATCGGCTCTGGTCTCAAAACCACTAAGAGTAATCAAACACGACCAATATACGCGGTCCACAAGGAGAGAATCTCCCACGGGAGTAGATACATAAACAGGGGAACTCAATGAATCCCGAGATATCCCCAAATATGGAGCAAAATAAGAAGACACATATGAATACGTAGAGCCTGGGTCAAATAATACTGATGCATCCCTATGACAGACGGGGACGATACCTTTGATAACTGAATGTGAAGCAACGACCTCTGAACGGGCTGGAAGGGCATAGTACCTGGCCTGGCCTCCCGCTCTAGGGCGACCTCGACCTCCTCGACCTCTACCTCGAGCTGGCTGAGGAGGTGGGGTAGCAGCTAGTGCTGGAAGAATGGCCGGAGGACCCGGTGGAGCACGTGGAGGCTGATAAGTTTGTGGAGGTGCACCCCTCCTGGCTTTGGGGCAATCTATAACCAGGTGACGAGTGTCACCACACTCAAAACAACCTCTCGAAGGACGTAGCAGCTGAGACTGACTCAGACCTAGCCTGCTGGACTGGCCGATAATAGCACCTCGAGTAGGAGGCATACTGGATACTGGCAGTGCATAATAGGGCTCCTGAGGTCTAGGAGGAGCTGGGACACCGCTAGCTGCTGGAAGAGCTGAATGAACAGGGCGACTCACAAAGCCCCTACCGTAGCGTGCTGCTGGTGCACGAGCTCCTGAATAATGACCAGTCTCTCGAGACCTCTTGGCCTCTTTCTCCTCTCTATCCCGGGCAAATATGCCCTCCACTCTCCTGGCAATGCTCACTGCTTGCTGATAAGTGATGTCCATCTCCAACTCCCTGGCCATACTGGTCCGAATATTGGGGTGGAGTCCCTCAATGAAGCAAGAACCCTCTCTCTGACTGCAGCAACCAGAGTCGGTGCATGGCGAGCTAACCCACTAAAACGGACTGCATACTCCGACACAGTCATAGAACCCTGACAGAACTGCTCGAACTCTGCACGCCAAGAATCCCTGAGGCTCTGAGGAATGTACTCACGCAAGAACATCTCTGAAAACTGAGTCCAAGTGAGTGAGGCTGCCTCGTCCGGACTACTCAGCTCATAGGCATGCCACCACTGATATGCTGCTCCCCTCAGCTTGAAAGCGGTGAAATAAACCCCACTCATCTCCACAATGCCCATAGTACAGAGAATACGATGACACTCCTCAAGAAAACCCAGAGTATCATCTGAAGCTAGTCCGCTGAAA
>AWOL01S0035761.1:0-35904 GCA_000715115.1 Nicotiana otophora | reverse complement strand
CATGCTTCATTTAATGTTGGTGGATGCAAACATTGACTAATGCTATTTCATCCTATCTTTACTCGAAAAAGTGAGTTAGGGTTTGGTAGAGTTGAATAGCTAAAACTCAAGGCTTTAAACCTTGTTTAATAGAATCGCTTAGGAATAAGTGAGTTCTATTTGGCATAAATTAGTTGTTCTTAATTGTAACTCTTTTATATTTGGGAAAATCATAAAGAGAAAATACTACCTAACTATTGAGAAATATTGGGTAGTCATATAGAAACCATTTGCATATCAAAGGATCTTCCACTAGGAATATATAAGATTAACACCGATAGCATTACATTCCATTAATGGGGACACAACCTTGGTTTTCTTAATCAAATTAATTACATTCTCATAACAAAATAGTTTTCTCGATAACTCATAGTTACAACACTCTCTTTTAAACTAACAGAGTAGGATTACGACTTAAGTCAAGTTTCACACTATTCAAGTAACCTTTTCTCACCTATTCCCTGTGGGATTCGACCCCAACATAGTTGGGCTATTATATTTTGACATCGACCGCCTTACACCATTTATTTAGGTGTAATTTGAGTGTATCAGTCTGCTAGAACTTCCTTCTTCTATGACTAGAATTATTGGTTGAGACCTAGATGGTTCAGAATCCTTCTTTGACCAATCCCAAGAATTCTGCTCATCAAAAGTCACATCTCTACTAATAATCACTTTTCCTATATCTGGATTAAACAACTTGTAATCCTTTGTCTCATGACTATAACCTAAAAAATATACTTTCCAGCTTTATCATCCAATTTCTTTCTCAAAGCATCAGGAACATGAGCATAAGCAAGACAACTGAATACTTTTAGATGAGAAATATTTGGTTTCTTACTTGTCCAGATCTCTTGTGGAGTTTTTCAAAAATTAGACCGTGTAAGACACCTATTTAATACATAAATTGCACAGGAAATAGCTTCTGCCCAAAAACCTTTTGGAATATCTTTGGAATGCATCATAGATTTCACTATGTCCATCACTGTTTAATTTTTTTCTTTCAGCCACACCATTTTGCTGAGGTGTATATCTAGCTGTCAATTGATGCTTAATACCATACTTTTTCAAATAATCATCACAAACAAGAAATTAAGTACCCTTATCAGTCCTTAATATTTTAATAAAATATCCACTTTGTTTCTCTACATAAACTTTGAAGCTCTTAAAAATATCACATGCATCAGATTTATTTTTCAAAAAATATACCCAAGTCTCTCGGCTGAAATCATCGATGAAAGTAATAAAATACTTACTACCACCATTATAATAAACTTCAACTGAGCATAAATCTGAATGAATTAACTGCAATGGTGCATTATCTCTCCAAGCCTTCCCAAGACGTAGATGCCACAACCAAGTATCATCACAGTTTATAGAACTAAAGCAAGGTAAATCATCACTATTGGGATTAAGAGGCCAAAAACGACTATTGTTCATGTTAAACTTTGCAATTAGTCCAAATTTATCATCATTGATTGTGCCAATCCTATACTTAAAATGCAAATCATACCCATTTTCTGATAGTTGCCCCAAGCTCAATAAATTATGATGAAGTCTCGGCACATAAAACACATATGATATAAAATTAGAAGAACCATCTTTCACAGTGATGCGAATTTTTCCCTTTCCAACCACAAGCACCTTTGCATTATTTCCAAGTCTTACTGTACCTCTTAATGTTTCATCCAGATCAGTGAATAATTTTGTTATTTCCACTCATATGATTGATGCAGCCCGAATCAATAAACCATTCAGTCCATTTAGTTTCTTCAACCTCAAAACTAGAAAATAATAAAGTCTCTTATTTATCCCCATTATTTTCAGCCATCTTAGCATATACTTCTTTATTATCATATTTATTAGACCAATATTTGCTTTCATAATGTCCAAATTTACCACAATTATAGCACTGAATCTTAGATTTATCACGTCTTTGAAAATTTTGATGACCTTATTATTCCTTCAAAACATTGTTACTATTTCTTTGTTGATAAGAAAAATTACATGTACCACGACCTCGAAAGTTACTTCTACCATGACCTATACCTCTGAAATTCTGGCCTCTTTGATTTGTTTCTTTAGGATAACTTGTCTCTTCTTTTGCTTTAGGGTGATTCACCTTTGCTTGCAATGCCTCCTCCCCTATTTCGGGTGTATCTTGAGTTAGGGACATCTCATCCCCTATTTCGGGCATGTCTTGAGTTAGGGGCATCTCATATGTTACCAATTTACCTTCTAAATCATCAAGTGTAAAAGTGCTAAGATCTTTGGCAGCCTCAAGTACCACCTTCTTCATGTGAAATTTTATACTCAAGGACTGCAATATGTTTTCAACCACTTTAACTTCATCTAGTACTTCTCCATTGGTCCTCATGCCATTGACAATATTAGTAATCCTTGTAGTGAACTCTTTAACGGGCTCTGTTGGTTTCATTGGGACCAACTCGTACTGTCTCCTTAGCTCTTACAATTTGACTTTATTTACTTCGGCGGAACCTCGATGTGAATTCACCAAGATTGTCCAAGCTTCCTTTGTTGATTTTGCATGCAAAAATTTGTTAGATACACGCAACCTTACTGGTGAGATAGTAACGTGCCTTATAATCCAATTGTCTATTTTTTTCTAATTGCATAGCCGCATCACCTGTCAATGTTGTACCTTCTGGGGGTTCCTCAAATCCTGTTTCAACAATGGGCCATAATCCAACAACATTGAAAAAATATTTCATATATTGATGCCAGTCTTCAAAATTAGTTTTGCCATCAAACTTGAAATTGTGGCAATCATAAAAGAACTCCACAATACAGCTGAATAACTCCCAAAATCTGATGAGACTGAGGCATAAGCTCTACACGAATATACTGAAACATCTCTAACACATCATTGTCTAAGTAAAGAGTAAATAGTAGAAAAGAAACATGGACAGAGGGTGACTCTGAGGCTTGCAGATGCCAAGCATATATACCTTGAAGTCTCCGAGAGGTATAGCCAAAGTATTGATGGCTAGTTTGATATGAGGTACCTGGATCTGCACAGAAAGATGTGCAGAAGTGTAGTATGAGTACACCACAATGGTACTTAGTAAGTATCAAGCATAACCCCAGTAGAGTAGTGACGAGGCCAGGTCAAAATACTTACTAGGATAAGAAAATAAGCTGAACAACTATAGTACAGTCTAATAAGGGAAACGAGGAAAATGATTGAATAAATAAATATAACAAGATAAGCTATAACAGAATTTCGAACAATAAAGGCAACACAGACGAAACACATAATAAGAACATCAAGAAAATAATACAGGCAATTACAAGTGAGGGCAATTACAAGTGATGAATTTAATTTTTCATCAACTCATATGAATATAATAAGGAAAAGGACCAAAACTGTCCCTGAACTATTGGCCAAGGGCTAAATATATCTTTCGTCCACCTATCTGTCATGACTTCAATTTCCCACCGTAGGATGCCGTAATAGCACATAATCTCTAAAACTAGGTAAGCCTAACATACATAGAGAAATAACAGAAATAATAATAGAACTTCAAATTTAAACCAACTAACTATCATAAAAGAACTCCACAATATAGCTGAATAACTCCCAAAATCTGGTGTAACTGAGTCATAAGCTCTACACGAATATACTGACACATCTCTAACACATCATTGTCTAAGTAAAGAGTAAGTAGTAGAAACGAAACAAGGATAGAGGGTGACTGTGAGGCCTGCAGATGCCAAATAGGTATACCTTGAAGTCTCCGAGAGGTATAGCCAATGCACTGATGCCTAGTCTGATATGAAGTACCCGAATCTGCACAAAAAGATGTACAGAAGCATAGTATGAGTATACCACAACGGTACCCAGTAAGTATCAAGCCTAACATCGGTAGAGTAATGACGAGGCCAGGTCAAAATACCTACTAGGATAAACAAATAAGCTGAACAACTATAGTACAGTCTAATAAGTGAAACGAGGAAAATGGTGCAATAAAGCAATATAACAAGATAAGCTATAACTGAATTTCGACTAATAAAGGCAACACGGAAGAAACACATAATAAGAGTATCAAGAAAATAATGCAAGCAATTACAAGTGATGAATTTACTTTTTAATCAACTCATATGAATATAATAAGGAAAAGGGCCAAAATTGTCCATGGACTATTGACCAAGGGCTAAATATACCCTTCGTCCACCTATCTGTCACGACCCCAATTTTCCATCATAGGATGTCGAGATAGCACCTTATCTCTAAAATTTGGTAAGCCTGATATACATAGAGAAATAACAGAAATAATAATAGAACATCAAATGTAAACCAACTAGATATCATAAAAGAACTCCACAATATAGCTGATTAACTCCCACAATCTGGTGAGACTGAGTCATAAGCTCTACACAAATATACTGAAACATATCTAACATATTATAGTCTAAGTAAAGATTAGGTAGTAGAAACGAAACAAGGACAGAGGGTGACTCTGAGGCCTGCAGACGCCAAGCAAGTATACCTTGATGTCTCCGAGAGATATATCCAAAGCACTTATGCCTAGTCTGATATGAGGTACCTGGATCTGCACAAAAAGATGTGCAGAAGCATGGTATGAATACTGACTAGCACAAAACACCATTTAAATTATAGTCGCTAGTCAAAGATAGTATAGTGTAATATTGTATCCACAGGGATTGGATTTAAATAGTGTTTCATAGTTTCTAGTTTAATTGCTACACAAGATGATCAACAGTTGAGATTTATGTGATTAAAACTACAATTAACTAAGAATCTAGAACTATTGACTAATGACAATCGAAGGAAAGAATAAATAAAGAAAGATATCAATGGGAGAAGATAGGATTTTATAGGATATGTGCAAGATAATTGTTTGGGATCTAACTCTAGATAATTCACTTCTAATGTTCAAGTGAATCTCTCGAATTCACACAATTATTAGTTCAAACGTTCAACAAAAAACTCCTCTATCGATTAAGTTTTAACCTCACAAGATGAACAAATTTAAGCACGGGAAGATATGCAAGAATGCCTAGTGGATTGATCTTTAGGAGAACCTCTTTCGATTATTCTCCTAACTAGGTTTAATCAATATTCAACTAGACTCTTTTGATTACTAAGAAGAATTAATGAACTCAACCAACAATATAATGTAAAGATATCAGAAGAAATGCCTCTCTCGATTACATGAACTAGTGAGTATAGATGCAATAATTAAATCATCCAAAAGTGCTTCAATACATAAAACTAGAGTTATAATCCACAAAAAAATATCAATATTCTAAATCCATCAAACCCTAAAGAAAACAACTCCATAGATATGGAGCAATTCGTCACAAATATGTTTAAAGTAAAGGAAAATATAAAACGATCCAAACTCGGGTCTTGAGTGAGGATTGAATGATGAATTCCTTGTGCTTTTGCTTCTCTAACTACTCCTTAGGTATCCAATATGACAAAAATCCGGAAAATAATATTTTCCATGTATTTATACCAAGTAGGGTCAGACTTAGACATAATCACCTTCTCCTAGCCGAAATAGGATAATTACTTTGTAAAACTTGCATAGGCGCGCCGCATGGGGCGATGCGCCATGCAGGGTATTAGTGGGAAAATCCAAAGAGTTGATTTCTAACAGACAGTAGGAAAATGTACACGCGCGGCGCCCCACACGCCGCGGCAGTGGGGTTTTCTTAGAGTACGGATTGTTTCGTGCGTTTTGACATCCAGACTTGGTCCTCGACCCCCGAACACAATCCCGGCTTAATCCCTTAGGCTTCTACTCAGACTTAAAAGCTCCAAATAGCTCGAATTCATTCCGTAACATATACATAGCTCGGAATCACTCCTACAAGGCATAAAACACTCAGTAAGTACAAAATACTAATGATTAAAGTCAAACACAATAAAAGTGCAGTAAATTAGAGTGCAATAAGCTACTAAAACATGAGATTATAGCCTACCATTAACATCCCACACTTAACCCATTGCTCGTCCTCGAGCAATCAAACTATAATTCACATAGACACGACCTTTTTAAATAACTCTCATAACTCATCATATCAAGAATATTTAAAATAGATTAAGCATTTTAACGCAACATCCTCATCTCAAGATTTGACTCACAAGCACCATGCATTATTTATAACCTGCTCACTTACTCTAACACAAAGGTCACTAACATTTCCTTTCCTTCATGAAGCAAGTGCCATCACACAACAATAGAAAGTAGTTCCACACACAATAAAATTTAAGAACAATTAGGAACTTATAATAGAAATAATTCACTCACTCTCAGAAATAACATTCATATGCCACAAAAGACGTACCATAGGTTTGCCCGTAGTGTACTACTCTACTAATTGAGCTCATTCAGTCAAGGATCAAGTAGGACTTTAACTGGTTGTAATTTAGGTTGCGGGATGGGTAGGATACATTTAGATATAAGAGTGACTACACCTCTCTAAGCACTTTAATACATACATTTTACTGTTTAAAATCCCACACTTATGTCAAACCAAAACTCCACCTTCACATCAATATACATTAACTCTCTACTTCTTTAAGCACAAATACATTAAGAATTACCACTATCAAGGAATATTTTTTCACAAAAATACAACTATTTTTCTTTTTCTTTTCTTATTCAATTCAAGTGGTTCTTACTTTTTCAAAACAATGCACCTTTCTCATATTTTAATAGTTCCACTCAAAAGCCAAACCAACACCCCACACTTTAACTTTTACAAAGTTCATAACAAATTCAAGTGCTCATGAGAGGTACAAGGTTCATATAGATAGTCAATTCGAACAAATGGGTAGGGCTTGTAATGTGATTGCCAAGGAAATAGGATTATAGACTCAAAGGGGTTAACTACGATACATAACAATTAGGTGGGTAATAGGATATAACTGGCTCAACAAAAAATTCCTATATCACTTCCAAGACTGAATAAACTACTATTTCGCTTTGTAAACACACGGGGCAAGTTCTAGACATCAAATGCAATGCACAGAATAACACAAAACCTCACACCCACATGGCACATAACTCACTCAGGATCGGACTCATCAAGACACTTTATTCAAAGTAGTTAAGCAAAGTTAAGATCATACAATTTAAGATACTTATACAAGAGTCAAAAACTAAGTCTAAGCGTCACACTAAAGCACTCACTATTCTCAAGGCATAATAAAGTTAAGAGATATTGCTTTCAATTCAAATCATAGCACAAGGTTTCCTACTCCTAAAAATAAAATAAAAACTAACTACACCCGGTTCAAATAAAACCCTTGGAAAAGAATCGCGACACAAAGAAAAACCAAGGGGGAATTATTACACTACCTAACAAAAGAATTTTTTTTGTCTTTTTATTTCGACTTTAATCCCTCAAGAAACCCGTCGAATGATATCCATTGTCGGAAAAAATCAAAAATTTTAATTTTTTTTTATGTTATTTCAATTTTTATCTATCCCTAACTACTAAAACAAAAACTAAACTAACACATATACATAGAATATACAACATATTCCCCACCCCACACTTTAAGTTGTGGCATGTCCCCATGAGACACAATTAAAAGTATAAGGTAAAGGAAACTTCCCTGAACATCTAGTATGAGTCTGAGTCAAAGTCGGGATCCATTCCTCGGCTTTGAACTAATGCGCACATCCATGCAGACAGCTTCTTCTCCTCCTTCTTGGTGCACCACACACTTATCTTTCTCACTCGCCACAACCTTCTCTTTTGAGCCCTTCACTTTCCACTCAACACTTGCAGCTGGCTTCTCCTTTTTACCCCCGTTTCTACATTCATCTCGAAAGTTACAGTCTTCTCACCTACTCTAAGCATGGGCTTTCTCTCATGTATATCTAATATTGCTCTACCCGGTGCTAAGAATGGTCTTCCTAAGATGATGGGGACCTCCTTGTTCTCCTCCATATTCATCATTATAAAATCTACAGGAAATACGAACTTATCTACCCGAACTAAGACATCTTCCACTATCCCCTCGGGTATCAGAGTCGTTTGGTCTACCAGCTGCAAAGATATTAACACTGACCTAATCTCTCTAATCTCTTTCTCCAGTTTCCTATAAATAGATAGAGGCATTAAGTTAATTGAGGCACCAGAATCACATAAAGATTTATCAAAATTAATAGAGCCTAAAGAGCAAGGTATAGTAAAACTCCTTGGATATCCATACTCTTGTGGGAGTGTGTTTTGCAATATCGCACTGCAATGCTCTGTGAGCTTGAGCATTGAGGTCTCTTCTATCTTCCTCTTCTTTGTAAGGACCTCCTTCAAAAATTTGTCACAAGCTGGTCTTTAGGACAACCTCTTTCGATTATTCTCCTAACTAGTTTTAATCAATAATTCAACTAACCTCTTCGATTACTAAGAAGAATTAATAAACTCAACCAACAATATAATGCAAAGATATCACAAGTAATGCCTCTCTCGATTATATGAACTAGTGAGTATAGATGCAACAATTAAATCATCCAAAAATGCTTCAATACAAAAAAACTAGAGTTATAATCAACAAACAAATATCAATACACCAAATCCATGAAACCCTAAAGAGAACTACTCCAAAGATATGGATCAATTCATCACAAATATCTTTAAAGTAAAGGAAAACATAAAACGACCCAAACTCGAGTCTTGAGTGAGGATTGAATAATGAACTCCTTGTGCTTTTTCTTCTCCAACTCCTCCTTAGGTCTCCAATATGTCAAAAGTCTATAAAATAATGTGTTTCCATGTATTTATACCAAGTAGGGTCGGACCCAAATGAAATCACCTTCTCTAAGCCGAAATAGGATAATTACTTTGTAAAACATGCACACGCGCACCGCATGGGGCGGCGTGCCATGCGGGCCATTAGTGAGGAAATCCAGAGAGTTGATTTCTGCCAGACAACAGGAAAATATAGACGCGCGGTGCCCCACGCGCCGCGGAAGTATGGATGTTTTCGTGCATTTTGACATCCAGACTTGGTCCTCGACCCCGAACACGATCTCTACTTAATCCCTTTGGTATTTACTCAGACTTCAGAGCGCCAAATAGCTCGAATTCATTCTATAATATCTACATAGCTCGTAATCACTCCTACAAAGCATAAAACACGCAGTAAGTAAAAAACACTAGTGATTAAAGCTCAAACACAATAAAAGTGTTGTAAATTAGAGTGCAATAAGCGACAAAAACATGCGATTATAGCCTACAATCAAGTACACAACAACGGTACCCAATAAGTATCAAGCCTAACCTCGGTAGAGTAGTGACGAGGCCAAGTCAAGATACCTACTAGGATAAGAAAATAAGTTGAACAACTGTAGTACAATATAATAAAGGAAACGAGGAAAATGATGCAATAAAGAAATATAACAAGATAAGCTATAAATGAATTTAGACCAATAAAGGCAACACAGAAGAAACACATAATAAGAACATCGAGAAAATAATGCAGGCAATTACAAGTGAGGGCAACTACAAGTGATGAACTTAATTTTTCATCAACTCATATGAATATAATAAGGAAAAGGGCCAAAACTGTCCCTTAACTATTGGCCAAGGGCTAAATATATCTTTCATCCACCTATCTGTCACGACCCCAATTCTCTACCGTAGGATGCCGTGATAGCACATAATCTCTAAAACTAGGTAAGCCTAACATACATAGAGAAATAACGGAAATAATAATAGAACGTCAAATTTAAACCAACTAGCTATCATAAAAAAAACTCCACAATACAGTTGAATAACTCCCAAAATCTGGTGAGACTGAGTCATAAGCTCTACACGAATATACTAAAACATCTCTAACATATTATTGTCTAAGTAAAGATTAGGTAGTAGAAAAGAAACAAGGACAGAGGGTGACTCTAAGGCCTGCAGACGCCAAGCAGGTATACCTTGAAGTCTCCGAGAGGTATAGCCAAAGCACTGATGCCTAGTATAATATGAGGTACCTGGATCTGCACAAAAAGATATGCATAAGCGTAGTATGAGTACACCAGAACGGTACACAGTAACTATCAAGCCTAACCTCGGTAGAGTAGTGACAAGGCCAGGTAAAAATACCTACTAGGATAAGAAAATAAGTTGAACAACTATAATACAGTCTATTAAGGGAAACGAGGAAAATTTTGCAATAAAGAAATATAAGAAGATAAGCTATAACTGAATTTCGACCAATAAAGGCAACACAGAAGAAACACATAATATAATATTTAGAAAATAATGTGGGCAATTACAAGTGAGGGAAATGAAATATAATTAACAAGAATCTCAACTGAGGTACTGCCTCGTATTCACTTTTTACAATTTCAATCACAATCTTTCCTTATACCGCCACGTGAGCCTTACATTCAGATAGTTTGAAAAGATATTTTCCGAAAATAGCTACACACACTTTAGCCCACCTTATATATCCGCGTGGCTTCAAGTAATTCTCTTACTAGCAACACACACAAATCCCACCTTATGCCGCCACATTCACATTAACCATTCTGTCGCATGCGCATAAATATCACAATAATATCACAACTCGCACCACAAGTGCCCATATGCCACAACTTACCAAAAGAATTAACAATACCAATATTTTCACAACAAATAGCCCATGGCTCAATCACAATATGTACAAGAGTCTCCACAATAACAAACTGAAATTGAATAGCTTAACAAGAATGGCATTTCAACAATTAACAACTTTGCCTCAATGTAATCATGGCTTTTACAACTTCAACCGCAATAACTCAACAAGAAGCTATTCCATGAAAACAACAACTTCAAGTAAACAATTCAACAATCAAGGAAGTAATGGACAATAAGGAAGACAACAACTTCAATTTAAAGCATACAAAAGAAATTAACAAGTAAAAGGTGAAACAAGTGTTAACAATGTCAAATAAGGCATGTAAGGGTAGATTAATACATGTAAGGGTAGACTAACAATGAAAATATAACATGCTATGACAATTAAATTTAAGGCATGAAAAGAGTCCAAATAGCCTAATCTGGTCAAATACCACATATAGCCTGTGTGCCCACTCATCACCTTGCGTACACAACTTTCACATATCACAAATAGCACAATCAACCCAAATTCTAAGGGGTAGTTCTCTCACACAAAGTTAGGCAAGAAACTTATCTCAAACAAGCTAACTCAATCCACTAGTAGGCCTTTTTTCGCGAATATCCAATTACGAAAGGCTCGAATCTAGCCAAAATAATTTTATACCATAAATACAAACCATAGGAAACTATTTCGAAAACTAAAGTTGCAATCATTACAGAAAATTAAAAATTCAACTCAAAACGTCAACTCTAGGCCCGTATCTCGGAACCTGACCAAACTTATAAAATCCGAATACCCAATCAATAACGAATCCAACCATACCCGAATTATTCAATTCTGACCTCAAATCAACCTTCAAATCCTCAAAATATAGCTTAGAAAGTTTTCACAAAATTTCCCAATATTTCCAACTCAAAACACTAATTAAATAATAAAAACACTGATGGATTCATGTATAATAGTCAAACCCGAGCCAAGATCACTTATCCCGATCAAATCCTTAAAACTCTCTTCCAAAATCGCCCAAAACCGAGATCTCTAACTCAAAAGATGAAAAATAACTTTAACCCTCGATTTGGAAATTAAATATCTGCTGCCTAGTTTTTACTCTACGTGATCGCGGGAAAGCACACACCATCGCGGAGAACAAATTCCACCAGCTCATAAATCCTTATATGCGATCGCGAGACTACAGTCGCGAACACGTTGACCACTGATCATCAGGTTACGCGATCACGTTCAGTTCCGCGTGGACGCAATGAGAAACGCATGCCTCTGCACAATCTCACCTTCCTTCTACGCGACCGCAATACATTACCCGCATTCTCAATGCACAGCATTCCAACTTTCCGTGAATGCGTCCCCATTTATGCGATATCAAAGATCAGTTATCCATCTGCCAACAAATACCCTACGCGATCGTGGCTGAACCTTAGCGAACGCAGTGAAGGAAACCAGAAGCATAGTAAACCAGCAGTCCCAATACATGCATAAATGGTCCGAACTCAATCCGAAACTCACTCGAGGCCCCGGGGGCCCCGTCCGAATATACCAACAAGTCCTAAAATACGATACAAACTCGCTCAAAGCTCCAAATCACATCAAACCATACCAAAACCACGAATCACACATCGATTCAAGCCTAATAAAATAATGAACTTCTAACTTCTAAAATTAATGCCGAAACATACTTAACCAAATCCAAATTACCTCAAATTTTGTACACCAAGTCATAATTGACACAACGGTTCTATTCCAACTTCCAGAACCTAAATCCGGACCCGATATCAAATAATGCGACTCAGTCAAACTTTACAATCTTCCAAACCTTCAACTTTCCAACTTTTGCCAATTCAAATCAAAATGACCTACAGACCTCCAAATAAATATTCGGACATGGGACTAAGTCTAAAATCACCATACGAAGCTATCGAAACCATCAAAACTCTATTATGGCGTCGTCTATACAAAAGTCAAACTACGGTCAACTCTTTCAACTTAAGCTTCCAACTTTGGGACTAAGTGTCCCAACCACTCCGAAACTCATCCGAAACCCAAATCCACCACCCCGGCAAGTCACATAACCACAATATAACATAGAGGATGCAATAAATAGGGAAACAAGGCTAAAATACTCCAAATGACCGGTCGGGTCGTTACACTCTCCCCCTCTTAAAACAAACGTTCATCCTCAAACGAGTATAAAAACATACCTGAAGTGGTTAAAAGATGAGGATAATGGCTACACATATCATGCTCGGTCTCCCAAGTCGCCTCCTCGATTGGTTGACCCCTCCACTCAACCTTCACTGAAGCAATGTTCTTTGACCTCAACCCTCAGACCTGCCTGTCCAAGATGGCCACTGGCTCCTAAACATAAGTCAAATCCTTGTCCAATTAAACTGAGCTGAAATCTATAACATGAGACAAATCACCGTGATACTTCCGGAGCATGGAAACATGGAACACCAGATGAATTATAGATAAACTAGGTGGCAATGCAAGCTTATAGGCCACCTCTCCCACTCCCTAAAGGATCTCAAAAGGACCAATATACCTAGGGCTCAACTTGCCCTTCTTACCGAACCTCATCACACCCTTCATGGGTGAAACCCGGAGCAAAACTTCTCCAACCATTAATGATACATCACGAACCTTCCAATTAGCATAACTCTTCTGCCTAGCCTGTACAGTACGAAGCCGATCCTGGATCAACTTGACCTTCTCCAAGGCATCTCAAACCAAATTTATGCCCAACAATCTAGCCTCACCCGGCTCAAACCACCCAACTAGTGAACGACATCGCCTCCGATATAGGGCCTCATAAGGAGCTATCTGAATACTCGACTGGTAGTTGTTGTTGTAGGCAAACTCCACAAGCAACAAAAACTTATCCTAAGAACCCCCGAAATTCATAACACAAGCACGAAGCATATCTTCTAATATTTGAATGGTGCGCTCGGAATGTCCGTCTGCCTGGGGTGAAATATTGTATTTAAATCAACCCGTGTGCCTAACTCACGATGTAAGGCTCTTCGAAAGTGCAATGTAAACTGCTTGCGTCGGTAAGAGATAATGGATACCGGCACACCATGAAGTCAAACAATCTCGCAGATATAGATCTGAGCTAGCTACTCTGAAGAATAAGTAGTCACCAGCGGAATGAAATGAGCTTACTTGGTCAACCTATCCATAATCACCCACACAACGTCAAATTGCTTCTGAGTCTGTGGGAGACTAACAACAAAGTCCATGGTAACACGCTCCCACTTCCACTCGGGGATCTCAAGTCTTTGAAGCAAACCCGGCCTCTGGTGCTTATACTTCACCTACTAACAATTTAGGCACCGAACTACATACTCCACTATGTCTTTCTTTATTCTCCTCCACCAATAGTGCTGCCTTAAATCCTGATACATCTTAGCGGCACCCGGATAAATGGAGTACCACGAACTGTGGGCCTCCTGAAGAATCAACTCACTTAACCCATCCATATTAGGCACACATATTCGGCCTTGCATCCGTAACACGACGTCATCTCCAATAGAAACTTCCTTGGCATCACCGTGTTGTACCTTGTCCTAGACAAGCAAATGGGGGTCTTCATATTAACGTTCTCTGATACGCTCATATAAAGAAGACCGAGACACCATGCAAGCAAGAACTCGACTGGGCTCTGAAACATCCAATATAATAAGCTGATTGGCCAAGGCCTGGACATCAATGGCTTGTGGACTCTCTGCTGCTGGTAGATATGCCAAACAACCCATACTCTCCGCCTTGTGACACAAGGCATCGGCCACCATATTGGCCTTCCCGGAATGATATAGAATAGTGATATCATAGTGTTTAAGCAACTCTAACCATCTCCGCTGCCGCAAATTAAGATCTTTCTGTTTGAACAGGTGCTGGAGACTCCGGTGATCGGTATAGACCTCACATGGGACACCGTACAAATAGTGACGCCAAATCTTCAAGGCATGAACAATAGTTGCCAATGTCGTGGGCACGATGATTCTTCTCATGAACCTTCAACTGCTGAGATACGTAGGCAATCACCCTACTATCATGCATCAACAACGCGCCAAGGACAACACGTGACACATCACAACACACAGTGTAAGACCCTGAACTCGTAGGCAACACCAATACTAGGGTTGTAGTCAATGAAGTCTTGAGCGTTTGAACACTCCTCGGTTCATCTAAAGGGAGCACTCTTCTAGGTCAATCTGGTCATAGGTGCAGCAATTAAGGTTGTGCATAATTTGGTAAATACCGAATTACCGTACTGAAATCAAATATTTTGGTATTCGGTATTCGATATTTTGGTATTCGGTATGGTATTTGGTTTAAGTTTTTTAAAAAAAAATTAGTATTAGGTATGGTATTTGGTATTTTAAAATAAAATACTGAAATACCGATACCGTACCGAAATATATATTATATTACATAATACACATTTTATTAATTATAACATAAATATTAGAAATCTAAAATTGTACTTTATTTTATTATCTAAGTTCATTAATTAACTCTAAGCAAGTAACAAGACATTTCTCTAAGTTTTCTCTCTCTAGGTTGGTATTTGCCGGTTTTGGACAAAATTTTTGTCAACAAACATTTTTAGTTTTGTACTTTTGAGTACTTTAATTAAGAATATTACTGTCTATGACTCTATGCACTACTTAGTATTCACACCGAATAAACCGAAGTTACCGAACCGAATAAACCAAAATCAAAAGGAGAAAAATTAAACCAAACCGAATATCACTAGGTACGGTATTGGTATAGCATTTTACGAAACTGAATACCAAATATATCGAACCAAAATGTCTAAATGGCATACCGTACCGACTGACGGACACCCCTAGCAGCAATGGAAGAGAAACCCTCTACGAAACGATGATAATATCCGGCCAAACAAAGAAAACTCCGGATCTTAGTAGTTGAAGACGGTCTGGGACAACTGTGAACTGCTTCAATATTCTTCGGATCTACCATGATCCCCTCATTCGACACCACATGACCCAAAAAGGCCACCGAATCAAGCCAAAATTCACACTTTGAGAATTTCGCATATAATTTCTTTTCTCTTAAGGTCTGGAGCACAATCCTCAAATGCTGCTCATGATCCTCCCAACTGCGGGAGTATACCAAGATGTCATCAATAAACACAATGACGAATGAATCAAGATACAACTGGAATACACTGTTCATCAGGTGAATAAATGCTAGTGGGGCATTGGTCAGTCCAAATGATATCACGAGGAACTCGCAGTGACCATATCGAGTCCTAAAGGTAGTCTTCGGAATATCCGAATCCCGAATCTCCAGCTAATGATACCCTGACCACAAATCAATCTTTGAGAATACTCCTGCACCCTGTAGCTGATCAAATAAGTCATCAGTGTGCAGAAATGGGCACATATTCTTCACTGTAACCTTGTTCAATTGCCGATAATCAATACACATGCGCATAGAACCATTCTTTCTCTTCACAAACAGAACCGGAGCACCCCAAGGTGACACACTAGGCCGAATGAAACCCTTATCAAGCAACTCTTGCAACTGATCCTTTAACTCCTTCAAATCCTCTAGGGCCATACGATATGGTGGAATAGAAATGGGCGCCTGACAATAAGTCAATACCAAAATCGATATCTCTATCGGGCGGCATGCTCAGAAAATCCATTGGAACTACATCTAGGAAGTCTCTCACGATCGGAACTAACTCAACGATAGCAGTATCAACATCGACATCTCTCACGAAGGCTAGATAAGCATCACGCCGCTTCTCAACCATCCCCTGAGCCTTTAGAAATGACACAACCCTGCTAGGAACATAATCCAATATATCACTCCACTCTAACCGTGGCAAACCTGGCATAGCCAGTGTCACAATCTTGGCGTGACAGTCTAGAATAACATGATAGGGCGACAACCAGTCCATGCCTAAGATTACATCAAAGTCTACCATATTGAGCAAAAATAGATCAACTTTGGTCTCAAAACCACCAATAACAACTAAACACGACCGATACACTGGTCTACAATACTAGAATCTCCCACAGGCGTGAACACATAAATAGGAGAATTCAAAGAATAATGAAATATACCCAAATACGGAGCAAAGTAAAATGATACATATGAGTCAGTGGAGCCCGAATCAAATACGACTGATGCATCTCTGTGACAAACCAGAACAATACATGTGATACCTGGGTCTGATGTAACTGCCTCCGTCCTACCCAAAAAAGCATTGCATCTGGCCTGGCCTCCCCGTCTAGGGCGACCCCTCCCCGCCTGACCTCTACCCCTAGCTGGCTGTGCAGGTGGAGCGACAACTGGAGCAGCAACCACGGCCTGAGAAGTTTATGGACCCGGTGGAATACATGGAGCCTGAGTAGTCTGTGGAGGTGCACCCCTCTTGAGTCTGGGGTAGTCCCTCACTATATGTCAGGTATCACCACACTCAAAGTAAGCTCTCGGTGGGCATGGCTACTGAAACTGACTCGGGCTTGGTCGGCTGAACTGACCAATGAAAGCACCCCATGCAGGAGGTGCACTAGACAGTGGCAGTGCATAATGGGTAACCTGAGACCTGGAAGTAGCCGGAGCACCACTAGAAGCCGGAAGTGCTGAATGAACTGGACGACTCACATAGCCTATGCCATGATGGGTTGTAGCTACAGCGTAGCCACCACTAGATCCTCCAGTACCTCGAGGCGCTTTGGCCTCCATATCCTCTCTCTCACGGCCCCGCATACCCTCCAATTTCCGCGCGATCTCAACCACCTACTGATATAGGGTATCCGTCTCCAACTCTTAAGCCATGCTGAATCTAATACTATAATTGAGCACCTCGATAACGAGTTCAACCATACAAAATTTAATCAATTCCGACCTAAAATTGACCTTCGAATCCTCAAAATATAGCTTAGGAAGATTTCACAAAATTGTCCAATTTTTCCAACTCAAAAGACTAATTAAATGATAAAAATAATGATGGATTCATGTATAATAGTCAAATTCGAGTCGAGATCATTTACCCTGATCAACTCCTTGAAAATCTCTTCCAAAATTTCCCAAAACCGAGGTGTCTAACTCAAAAGATGAAAAATAACTCTAACCCACAATTTGGAAATTAAATATCTGCTGCCTAGTTATTACTCTACGCGATCGCGTATAAGCACACGCGATCGTGGAGAAAAAATTCCACCAGCTCACAAATCCTCCTATGCTATCGCGAGACTATAGTCGAAAATGTGTTGACCACTGATCTTCAGGTTACACGATTGTGTTCAGTTCCACGCAGACGCGATGAGCAATACGTGCCTCACCACAGTCTCACCTTCCTTCTATGTGATCATGATACATTACTCGCGTTCGCAATGCACAACATTCCAACCTTCTGAAAACGCGTCCCCATTTATGCGATTGCGAAGAGAAATTATCCATCTTCCAACAAAGACCTTACGCGATCGCGGCTGAACCTTCGCTAACATAGTGAAGGAAACCAGAAGCACAGAAAACCAGCAATCCCAATACATGCATAAATGGCCCGAACTCAATCCGAAACACACCCGGCGTCCCCGGGACCCCATCCAAATATAACAACAAGTCCTAAAATATGATACGAACTCGCTCGAAGCCTCAAAAATACCAAAATCGCGAATCGCACATCTATTCAAGCTTAATAACTAATGATCTTCCAACTTCTAAAACTAATGTCGAAACATACCAAACCAACTCCAAATGACCTCAAATTTTACACACCAAGTCATAATTGATACAACGGTCCTATTCCAAATTTGGAACCGAAATCCAGACCCGATATCAATAAAGTCAACTCTCGTCAAACTTCTCAATCTTCCAAATCTTCAACTTTCCAACTTTAGCCAATTCAAGCCAAAATGACCTACGGACATCCAAATCAATATTCGGGCATACGCCTAAGTCTAAAATCACCATACGAATCTATCTAAACGATCAAAACTCCATTCCAGAGTCGTCTACACAAAAGTCAAACTCCGGTAAACTCTTTCAACTTAAGCTTCCAGCTTTGGGACTAAGTGTCCCAACCACTCTGAAACTCGCCCGAAACCCAAACCAACCACCCCGGTAAGTCACATAACTATAATATAACATAGAGGAGGCAGTAAATATGGAAACATGGCTAAAATACTCAAAATGACCGATCAGATCGTTACACTATCGATCCAAAAATACCCCCAAAGAAATCATTTTGGTTCATTTCCGCCCTTATGACTAATGGTCAACTTGAATTAAATTATTTTTATTGAAATTTCACATGTCATTTTATTACTGGTCCAATCCAATTAAATAAATGGAAAAGGGCCAAAAATGTCCACCCTCCATCCACATATCAGTTAAACCCAACAATTTCACCCACCTGAAAAAATGCCCAAACCCACCATAAACCCTTTTTCACCGTAAACAATTTTATCTTAGAATATTTTGGCAATTTATAGGAATCACAAAAAAAGAAATTTGTTTTTTCATTTTGTTTGTTATCATTTACCAACAATATAATAATTCATTGTACTTATATAAATAGATCTATATGCAAACAGAGAAATCTTAAAATTATCATATGTTATAAATAGAAGCAACTATATATCATAAACGAAACAGACTAAATATCATGATTCTTTGATAGGTCTTCTAACTAGAAATAAAACAAGGTTATGTTCATTGCAATTTTAATGAAAGAACAACGCAGTAAAAGATGGCATTGTAGGAAAAATGTTGGCTTCAAATTGAGATTATCTACAAGAAAATAATATTGACCATTAGGGGTAATGAATATGCACAATTTGATTTCTTATTTCTTGTGAAGGATTGGATGTCCAATAACTAATAGTCAGTCACTGATCAATATTACCCTGTCAATTTCGGGCTAATTGGACCTCATGTGTATTCACTAAAACATTAGGTCTTAATATTAAAAAGAATAAAGAAGAGGGAGGAATTAAAATAAAATTGGCCGAAGAAATAATTTTTCTGGTGAGATTTTATGTTTTTCGGAGAGCTAGTGTTTGGATCGGGTAGATTAGAAAATTAGGTATGTTTGGGGAGTATTTTTAAACCGATAGATGGAGGGAGGGTATATTTAGCCCGTTAGGTAGTCTTATACTGAATTAAGTATCTGATATCTTTAACGTTTCTATAACAAAATATTTAAAGGGTACAAATGTATAAACGAAGGGATGAGATCTATAACTGTATGGGGTAAAATTGATGAATGACAGGTGGATGCTCATCGAGTTAAGATGTGGAAGTGAAGACAAATAGGATGTGAGTAAGCAACTAGCTTGTACTATTACGAACATGTAACCAGTGCTGAGTGAGTTCCGAAGATACTGGAACCGGAGATGAAATTTTGAAAGGAAGATATCGGTCGTAAAAGGCAGCATTCAATGAACAACCGTTACAAATAATCTTTGCATTTATACTCAACTATTATGCAATCATCAAGAGGAGTTTTTTTTTCATATTAAAGAAGTGCTTGATTTGGGGACCTTGTCTTCCTAAATTGAGCGATAAATAGAAGAATTTGTACCCATTGTAGACACAAATATTTTGTACGCAAAAAAGGCTAAACTTACTCTTATTCTATTTATAATATTCTTTCTTTTTTAATATACACTATTCTTATTCTTCCTTCCGGAGAAGCTCATTTCACAGTCAGACTTGTATTTTCTTCACCTTTCTTTAATTTTTATTTCTGTTCTTAGTTATTTTATATTCATGGATCAAACTAATTTGCGTATCTATAAATCATGTTATAAATTTAACTGTAACATTTTACGGATAAACAGTTTGCGGTCCACCATGGGGCATAGACAATTGTGGTACTACTTTGATGCATTCATCTATTTCTAACGCATTTTCACATATTTCTTTAGTAAAGTAAGAACCTATATTGCAACTAGTGATATGAACAACTCCTTCTATCACTACCCAAAATCCAACTAGTCGAGATGCCACCTATCCCAACCCGCTAGGTAAGCCAATTTAATAATAATCCAACTCAAAGGAGATCTACTAAGAAAAATAATGATAATATAACTGAACTTTTATACAAAAGTCCCAAGGATTGGTAGTACAAATCATGAGATACATCATCTGTTTGAAATGTACATAAACAGATTATTATAAATCTAAAATCTATCATGAACAAGAGGATGCTACAACCGAAACGCTGGTACATCTTCAATGCCAGCTCCCGCCATACACAACAACATCAGCTCCAAAATTCTGCACGCAAGGTGCAGAAGTGTAGTATGAGTACAACAAACCCCATGTACTCAATAAGTAACAAACCTAACCTTAAGTTGAAAGCAATGACGATCTTGGACAACGGTCAGAGTCCAACACCAATAGCCAAGAACAACTCGTAACAATGTAATAAAACTGTACAAGTTATACTCAAAGATATGAAGCTCAACTTGTTCGCAGTTATGGAAAATATGCATACTTTTCAGGTATAACAGTAAAACCTATATCTTTCACCGAAGTCAACAAAATGTTAGTATGTCAGAAAAACTGTGATCTTTCCCAAAAGCTTTCAACAATAGATACGACGCTTTGTTATCAGATAACATGAGGAAAGTACATCTCTATGCCTACTTGTCAATGCGTATGAGAAGTCATAAATGTCACAATACCGTATGGCGTGAGGAAATGCATCTCTATGCCTACATGCCAAGTATGCATATCAAATATAATGGATCACAAAGATAAACTCATGTGCTCATGCTCTCGGAGTATTCAACCTCACTCAATACGCTCAATCACTTAACACCTCCCAGTCACTCCACACTCCTAATCACTCTGTACTCTAAATCCCTCAGCACTCGCACTCGACACTCGCACTTATCGGTACCTGCGCTCACTGCTGGTATATCAGACTCCGAAGGGGTGAATCCTGCCCAAGTGCTAATATAATACAACATGGCATGCTGCGGCGTGCATCCCGATCACATAAATATCACTCAATATCAGGCCCTCGACCTCACTCAGTCATCAATCTCTCTAGTCCCGCGTGCTCACAAATCTCGTGCCAATCAGCCCAAACAATGATACATGATGTAACAATAAATAATAATAGAGACTGAGATATAATATGCAAATGGTGAATGTGGCTGAGTACATAATTGCAATTTAAGCAAATAACTTAACAACAGAAATGACCTGAGTGGTCCCAACAGGATAAGCATATAACCTAAACATGGCTTCTAACATGGATTACATTTCAATTACCCTAGCACGTAGAAATTCTATGGATAGAAACAAGATTGAGTAGCTACATAGTACCACGGAATCAACCGAGTCATAACTCACTCGGTGTACGCCCACCCGCCCGTCACCTAGCATGTGCGTCACCGCAACACCAAAAATAAGACACGTATATTCAGAAGCTCACACCCTAAGCACCAAGTTTAGAAGTGTTACTTACCTCGAACAAGTCTAATCCAATAGTGAGCAAGCCAAACAATACTCTAAAAATGCCATCCCGTGCGTACCAACCTTTAAACGGCTCGAAACTAGCCACAAGCAACTTAAGAACATCAAATAGTGCCAACGGAAACAAACCCGAACGATAAAGGTAAAATCTTTAATAAGAAGTCCAAAGTCAACCAAAAAGTCAAATACGGGCCCGCACCTCGGAACCCGATAAAACTTATAAAATCCGACAACCCATTCAATTAGGAGTTTGACCGTACTAGTTTCACTCAAATCCGACTCCGAATCGATGTTCAAAATTCAAAATTTTACTTTATGAAATTTTAGACAAAAACCCCAAAATTCCACTTTGCAATCATCAATCAAATGGAAAAAACGAAGATGGAATCACGGAATAAAATCAATACCGAGTAGAAAATACTTACCCAATCCATGTGGTGAAAATCGCCTCAAAAGTCGCCTAAATCCGAGCTCCACAGCTCCCAATATGCTAAAATAGCCGAAACCTCCAAAATAGAGTACTTACAATCACTAGACGAATTAATGAATCGCGATCGCGAAAATACCATTGCGATCGCGAAAATACCATTGCGATCGCAAAGAAGAAAAATACACTGCTCCCTAAAATACTCTACGCGTTCGCGAGACTCCTCACGCGAACATGATGCCCACAGATGATAACTCTCCTTGAATGTGGACTGACCCACGCGAACACGGAAGAGAACTCTCACCAGCTCCCAGCTCCCCGCCTCCGCTCTACGCGATTGCGGTGCCCCATATGCGAACGCGAATAGTAACCAACATAACCCTACGCGAACACGTTCCTGAAGGCACGAACGCGAATGAGAAAGTTACTCAGCTCCAGAACCCCCTTACACGATAGCATCACCATCTTCGCGATCGTAAAGAACCATTGAGGCATCTAGCACCACCAACAACCAACAATGAAAACATGAAGAAAGATGGTCCGAAATCAATTTGAAACATGCCCGAGCCCTTCGGGACCCCGTCCGAAAATACAAACAAGTCCCATAACATAACACGGACCTACTCGAAACCTCAAATAACATATAACAATATCAAAACCACAAATCGCACCTCAAATCGAACTCAATAAACTTTTGAACTTTCAAGTTTTAAAACTCATGCCGAACCATAACAAACCAATTCGAAATAAACTCAAATTTTGCGCACAAGTCCCAAATGACATAACAAAGCTATTCCAATTCCCATAACAACAATCTGAGCCCGATATCATCAAAGTTAATTCCCGGTAAAACTTATGAACATTCCAAACCTTTAAATTGCCAACTTTTGCCAAATAGTGCAGAAACCCTCTACAAATATCCAAATGCAAAGTCTGGCATACTCCCAAGTCCAAAATCACCATCCGGACCTAACGGAACTATCAAAACTTCGATCGGAGATCAAATTCTCAAAAGTCAAACTTGGTCAACTCTTCCAACTTAAAGCTTTAAATACAGAATATATTCTTTCAAACAAATTCCTAATCACTTGAAAACCAAAACCGACGATTCACACAAGTCATAATACATTATATGAAGCTACTCAACACTTCAAATGGCTTAACGGAATACAAATGCTCAAAATGACCGGTCGGGTCGTTACATTCTCCCCCACTTAAATATATGTTTCTCCTCGAACATGCCCAGAGTCGTTCCAAAGCCATTAAATCGTCGTATAACCTTACCATGCACATACCCGGGGGTGATCCCACGTCACCCTATTCTATATAAGTCTGACATCGCAACATAACTGAAGATCCTTAATTCAACCTTAGCCCATAAACCTTGGAACCTAATTTCCAACATTCGGAATTCCTTAGAAGACCCGAATCCCACACCTACACACTGTATAAGTCTGAACAAGCTGTATCAAACCATAATCATAATCCAAGATGTAATCACATGATATACCACATAACTCGCATACTCATAGCAATAATTTTCGATCACAGTAGCTGCTCAAATTAAACCCGGTACCGGTAACAAACCCCATATCGATTAAAACTCTATTCTAAACCTTCGTACACTGCCAATGATGAGTTAAACACACAGAAGTGCATAACCACTCATCAATTCAACTTGCCATGGAGCTCTCCCTCATTCGACTAGAACCATAGCTGATTTCTAAGTCGATCAGTGACATTATCCTTCCAAATATACCACAATCTAATCCGATAGCACCCATTCTAGGTCTAATGACCTCATATCATCAAACACAACTATTCTATTAACATTCCATACCAATACAACCTAAATTCACAAACCGTGCAATTTGTGCACCAACAAGCAACAACTAAAGTGTACTCACACATGGAAAATGACTCAAATGAGAGAACTGTCCCGCAGACTCAACAAGTACCACCACAATGCAATGCTATGAATCCATCACACATAGTGGAACCAAGACACACGAATCTAACACAAATGATCATATCCCAACATAATTCCACTGTAATATGTGACCTCATCCAAACACCGGTCCTATGAAACACCTTAATCCATAATGCTCAAAATCAACAACCACACGTAATTCGACAGCAAGTACACGAAGTGCGTGACCATAACCATGGAGAAGCAAATAATACAATATACCACAACCCATAAAGACCATAACAACGGCATAATCAATCATTCCACACTCCAATCACCATCTTGCTCAAATTCCGCCACAAGGCCCAAACAGAACCGAATCGGGTGTGCATATAACCAACAAATCACAACCCCTTATAGCATAGAAGAGTAACACATACAACATATCAGAACACAACTAAGATCAACTCTAACCGAATGACACACCTTTTAGCAATACCGGTACTGAGTCAACAAATCTGACCAGGTGTAGAATACACATCCTCATTGGGCCTACTAATGGGCCCCCAAATCAACTCCGGTCATACCCAAATGGATAAATGGCCCTCCTAAATTCCACAATGACCTAACCATAGCACGTACTACCATCTAACTAACTTATGACACATTTTCACAGTCCGTAACCCCGAAATAATCTACTTCGGAGAACTCCCAGTCTCCAAATCTATAGAACAAATGAATCACTAAGTGATGAAGATTACATACTCGATTAGCTAGAACCTTCCACTTGATCCCATCCAGGAGAAAATCACAATACACAATATACTCTTTATGCCGGTAGAAAATATCTATCTAAAATTGTGGCAGAAATTATCGAGAACACTTCGAAACCCATTTGCACATAACCAAGCCATTGGAACTGAATCCCTCTAACTCAACCAAGCCACGCAGGTCACCAAATCCAAGAGTATTGTCACAAAACACCTGTATAGACTCACCATATCATAAGTACCCAATGAACCGATCATATCCATTACCGTGCTGATCCAACCTACTACCAAGTTGTCCTATTTCTCT
The DNA here is from genome assembly GCA_000715115.1 of Nicotiana otophora. Classification (NCBI taxonomy): domain Eukaryota; kingdom Viridiplantae; phylum Streptophyta; class Magnoliopsida; order Solanales; family Solanaceae; genus Nicotiana; species Nicotiana otophora. The sequence continues at coordinate 10,362 of AWOL01S0035761.1, read as the reverse complement.
GAGCTTCTTCCGAATTACCCTCAAGGTTACATTTCTCCTTTCCAGAATACCACGATCCTTACCCAAAGCTCACCACAAGAGATCCTAGCATAAAACCACACTGCCCTAAGGCCCATAAGCCACTGTATTCCCTCTTAGCACCCCAAAAGTACCACAATCGAGACACCCACTCTGAAGAGACCTCATGTGAATCTAAAATAGTTTGCTTTACCTTCCTGATACTGAAATGTAGAATCCATAATGATACAGGAATACCGCAAGTCCCGACACCATCCAATGTAAATCTCATATCTTAGCCATATACAAATCTAGAAAAATTCTCAATTGCACAGCCCAAACGGGCTGAACGACATATGCCCCATTAGCACAACAACACCCAAAGAAGTAACCCGCATCTCTAAGCAACTGAGTGAATCCTTTTTCTTGGTACGTGACATCCATCACGAATAGCAACCCTAGACCATTTTCAAGACTTCCATATATTCATAAGGTGAAATACCTCATGGATCAAGAAATTTCCTTGCTTAAGTGATCCTCAAAACCAACATCCATAGCCGATCCACACGTATGCTTCAGACCGAAACCAATACAACACGTAACTGTGCAGTCAATTACCGATGGTAGACTCCCCCACTTGGCTCAAAGCCATAAGGTAAAACATCCGATTATTCACAATACCCGTACTCTATTACTGCCATAATTTCGCAGGGTGATTCAACTAAATTCTTCACAGGCCCATGCAGCAAAAACCATAAAATACCTCAAATTATCTGCTAAGCTTGCATTCATCCTCGTGACAGACATGTCAACTTCCTCAAGTGATCCAAACTAAATTGCAACACACATAACCCATTAGTATAAAGAAATTCTCCACACAACCATCATAAGGATCACACATCGGTAGATTACATCGCAAGTGATAACCCACCTGTTTAGCCTCAAACTGACATCTCCCTATACCCTTTCACAGCCACAACTACTACGCAATTACTTAATCTACCTGAGTCTAAATTCATCAACAAGACTTGAGAATCTACTTCGTTCCACAAATTAAATAAACAAAAGAATCTCTCAAAAACCTTCATAACTCAAGACTGCATGACACATCCACAGAAATCGAGCATCCAATAGTCCTTTTCACATCTCAAGAAAACTCTTCCCGTCATATTCAAACCATCTGAACACTTCCCACAGTTAAATCCTACTCATCATATAGCCATCCAACCACTCACCGAGCCACCAGTCCTACTCATAGGGACACCACTAGACATAGAAGTCCAAACGCACATGCTTGCATATTTGAAACTACCGAGCCTAAGTTGCGGTCTAAACTTGGCCCCAAGTCCTCTAGTCTGGCCCATCACCAAAATATAGAAACGCATATCACACCTCATCCATGGAATCCACAAGCCATTTATGCACAACTGATACCGAGCAGTCACATACGCATACGAGTGAGTGGAAGGAATTCAAAGAGATACACTTCAAGTTGAATTAATGTTGCATGATAAGGAAAGAAACATGGGAAGTTTATCCTAGATGCCATGTAGACTCTCGAAGATAGGTACAGATGTCATCATACAGATCCGCAAGACTCTACTAGACACTTACTCATGACTCATAGAACCTATGAATCTAGAGCTTTGATACAAACTTGTCACGACCCAAAATCCAACTAGTCGTGATGGCACCTAACCCAACCCTCTAGGTAAGCCAATTTAACAATAATCTAACTCAAAGGAGATCCACTAAGAAAAATAATGATAATATAACTGAATATGTTTACAAAAATCTCAAGGATTGGTAGTACAATCATGAGCTTCTAAGATTTAGAGTTTACAAATCTGGTATGAAATAAATACACCATCTGTTTGAAATGTACATAAATAGATTATTATAAATCTAAATCTACCATGAATAAGAGGTAGCTATAACCGGAACGTCGGTACATCTTCAATGCCAGCTCCCGCCATACATAATAACATCAGCTCCAAAATCTACACACAAGGTGTAGAAGTGTAGTATGAATACAACCGACCCCATGTACTCAATAAGTAACAAATCTAACGTTAGGTTGAAAGCAGTGACGAGCTTAGACAATGGTCAGAGTCCAACACCAACAACCAAGAATAACTCGTAACAATATAATAAAACAGTACAAGTAATACTCAAAGATATGATGCTCATCTCTTTCGCAGTTATAGAAAATAGGCATATTTTTCAAGTATAACAGTAAAACCCAAATTTTTCACCGAAGTCACCAAAATGTGAGTATGTCAGAAAAAATATGATTTTTCCCAAAATCTTTCAACAACAAATAAGATGTTTTGTTATCAGATAGCATGAGGAAAGTACATCTCTATGCCTACATGTCAATGCATATGAGAAGTCATAAATGTCACAATACCGTATGGCGTGAGGACATGCATCTTTATGCCTACAAGCCAAGTATGCTTGTCAAATGGAATGCACTACAGCGATAAACTCATGTGCTTATGCTCTCAGAGTATTCAACCTCACTCAACACGCTCAATTACTCAGCACCGCCCAGTCACTCAACACTCCCAATCACTCAACACTCTAAATCACTCGGCACTCGGACTCATTGGTATGTGCGCTCACTACTGGTATGTTAGACTCCGGAGGGGAGAATCCTATCCAAGCGCTAATATAAGTCACATTGCATGTTGTAGCGTGAAACCCGATCCCATAAATATCACTCAGAATCAGGCCATCGGCCTCACTCAATCATCAATCTCTTCAGTCCCTCGGGCTCACAAATCTCATACCAATCAGCCTAAACTGATATATGATGTAACAATAAATGATAACAGAGACTGATATATGATATGCAAATGATGAATATGATTGAGTACATAATTGCAATTTAAGCAAATAACTAAACAGTAGAAATGACCTCATTGGGTCCCAGTGGGATAATCATATAGCCTAAATATGGTTTCTAACATGGATCATTGTTTAATTACCCTAGCACGTAGAAATTTCATGGATAGTTACAATATTAGGTAGCTACACAATACCACAGAATCAACCGAGTCATAATTCATACGGTGCACACCCACACGCCCGTCACCTAGCATGTGCGTCACCATAACACCAAACACATAACACGTATATTTAGGAATGCATACCCTCAACACCAAGTTTAGAAGTGTTGCATACCTCAAACAAGCCAAATCCAATACCAAGCAAGCCAAACAATACTCTAGAAACGCCATCCCGCGTGTATCGACCTCCAAACGGCTCAAAAATAGCCACAAGCAACTCAAGAACATCAAATAATGCCAAAGGAAACAAACCCAATCGATAATGGTCGAATCTTTAATCAAAACCCCAAAGTCAACCAAAAAGTCAAACCCATGACCACACCTCAGAACCCGACAAAACTCACAAAATCCGACAACCCATTCAATTACGAGTCCAACCATACTAGTTTCACTCAAATCCGACTCCAAATTGATGTTCAAAACTCAAAAATTCACTTTATGAAAGTTTAGACAAAACCCTCCAAATTTCACTATGAAATCATCAATCAAATGCCAATAACGAAGATGGAATCATGGAATATAATCAATACCTATTTGAAAACACTTACCCCAATTCATATGGTGAAAATTTCCTCAAACATTGCCTCAATCCGAGCTCCATAGCTCCAAATATGCTAAAATGGCTGAAACCTCCGAAATAGAGTACTTATAATCAGTGGACAAATTAATGAATCGCGATTGCGAAAATACCATCGCGATTGCAAAGAAGAAAAATACACTAAACCCTAAAATACTCTACACGTTTGCGATCCTCCTCACGTGAAGGCGATGTCTATAGATGCCAACTCTCTGCGAACGTGGAAGAGAACTCACCAGCTCCACGCCTCAGCTCTACGCGATCGCGGTGCCTCATATGCGAACGTGAACAGTAACCAACACAACCCTATGTGAACGCGTTCCAAAAAACATGAACGCGAATGAGAAAATTGCTCGGCTCCATAATCCCCATATGTGATCACATCACCATCTTCGCGATCGCGAAGAACCATTAAGGCATCAGGCACCAACAGCAACCAACAATGAGAACATGAAAAATAATGGTCCTAAATAAATCTGAAACATGGCCCGGTCCCCTTCAGACCCCGACCGAACATACCAACAAGTCTCATAACATAACACAGACCTACTCGAGGCCTCAAATCACAGATAACAACATCAAAACCATAAAAATTGAACTTAATGATTTTTTGAACTTTCAACTTCCAAAACGCGTGTCGAACCATATCAAACCAACTCGGAATGAACTCAAATTTTGCACACAAGTCCCAAATAAGATAACAAAGCTATTTCAATTCTCAGAACTACAATCCAAACCCAATATCATCAAAGTCAACTCCCGATCAAACTTACGGAAATTCCAAACCTTCAAATTGCCAACTTTCGCCAAATAGTGTCAAAACCCTCTAGAAATATCCAAATGTGAATCCGAGCATATGCCCAAGTCCAAAATCACCATCAAGACATAACGGAATCATCAAAACTCCAATCAGATATCAAATTCTCAAATGTCAAACTTAGTCAACTCTTCCAACTTAAATCTTCAAACACGAAATTCATTCTTTCAAACAAATTCAGAAACACCTGAAAACCAAAACTGACGATTCACACAATTCATAATACATTATATGAAGCTACTCAAGACTTCAAATGACTGAAGAGAATGCAAATTCTTAAAACGACTGGTCGAGTCGCTACACCTTCAATATTGGAACAAACAACGAGCATGAGGATATGTTTCGTGATGGGGATCAACGTGATGACTCAACTAATAAAACTAGCACGATGAATATAAGACAACTCTAGTTATCAAATAATGAAGTCCTCGACGTGTAAGAACTTTAACCCCTAATGATATGGACGATGAACCTGTTGTCGAAATGGTGAAAGTTTTGAGAGCGCAGCAAAGGAAAATTATGAATCATCTCGCAAGACAGGACCAGATAATGATTGAGCTCCAGAAAGCACTTTAGTTTGCCTCCAATAATTCCGATAGAGGAGTTCGAGCCCCTCCTAGCGTGCCTACAAATTAAATAGCGCAAATAACCGGTAACATCGCTTTGAGGGAGGAGTTTGGATTTAATAAAAATCAAGCATGTGGTGTAGGTATGTAACAATTCGATTGATCATTTTATGTATTTAAGTCGCGTTTTCCCCCTTTTGATGATTCACACATGTGTATTTATGATTTTTTAACATGCGGGGTTGGTTAACTTTATTCCGTAAAGGATTTGAATTGATTTGGACCCTTTGGTTCTTGGTTTAGAAGCCTAAGCTGAAAATATTGACTAATATTTGACTTTTGTGAAAATGACCATGCAGAGGTGTTTTGATGGATTCGATAAGTCTATATCGTAATTTTAGACTTAGGCGTATGCCCAAAATCGAATTCGGAGGTCCCTAGGTTGATTTGACTTGTTTTGCTGAAAGTTGGTAATTTGAGGTTTAAACGTTTTCCAAGTTTGATCGTAGGTTGACTTTTTGGATACTAGGTTCAAAATGTAGTTTTGGGACTTGGAATAGGTCTTTGTTTCTATTTGGAACTTGTCTGCAAAATTTGGTGTCAATCAGAGTTGGTTTGATAGGATTCAGACACTTGCTTGCAGTTCTAGAGGTTCTTGAACTTTTCTTTGAAATTCATGCGTTTTGATATTTGATTCATAGTTCTAGATGTTATTTTTTTGTTCTGATAGTGTGAGCGAGTTCATATGATATTTTTCGACTTGTGTGAATGTTTAGTTTGGAGCCCCGAGGGCTTGGGTGATTTTCGGAAAGGTTTGGACTCAAATACAGGTTGCAGGTGTGCTGGTGATGTAGTTGTCGCAATTGCGAGCACCAGCTTCATAATTGTGAGCATGATAGGGGAGACTCAGATATCGCAATTGTAATACCTGGTTCGCATTTGCGAAGATTAGGCTTAGGTGGGTTAGTTCGCATTTGCGATAAATAGGTCGCATTTGTAAAGTCTGTGTCGCAATTACGACATCTCATAAGTTTGTCAGTAGCCGCAATTACAAGAATTTCTTCGCAATTGTGAGGGTTCGCAATTGCAAACCTAATATCGTAATTGCGACATTTTCACTCGATTTAAAAGGACGGAAAGTCGGGATTTTATCTTATTTTCTCTCATTTTAAAACCATGGATTCGGTAGGAGGCGACTTGGAGAGGGAATTTCTATCTACAATCATTGGGTAAGTGATTTTAATCAATTTTCAACCATATTTCATGATTATATATTAGATTTAACATCAAATTTATGAGAATCAAAGAGGAAGTTTGGGAATTTTTGTCAAAGTTTTGAAAAATGAGAATTTGAGCTTTGAAAGTCGATTTGGACTAGGATTTGAAAACAAAACACATATATGGACTCGTGGGGTTATGGGTAGTCGGGATCTACTCTTGGACCCATGTTTTTACCGGATGGGCTCGGGGTTGACTTTTGTATAAAGATCGTAGCTTTATTAATCGTAATTGGTTTTTCTTGCATTGTTTGATGTTATTAATTTATTTTTGGTTAAATTTGAGCCGTGCAGAGGCGAATTTTAGGGTAAAAGCTATTTTTGAGAGTTGATTTGGCCCAGTTAAGGTAAGTAGCTTGCCTAACTTTGTGTGGGAGAACTACCCCTTATGATTTGGGTTAACTATGTTGTTTGAATTATGTGAAAGACGTGTACATGAGGTGACGAGTCTGTACACGGGATTATATCTGGTATTTTGACCGGTCTAAACTCTTAGGCTCTTTCATGAATTTAATTGACATTGTCATATCATGTTATATCTTTCATTATTAAATTACTCATATATGCTTTACTTGACGTTGTTAACACATGTTCTATCGTTTGTTGTCAAACTTGATCTTATATGCCTTAATTGATATTGTTACCTCTCTTATTGTCATGTTACCTCTTTTATTGTCGAGTTATACTTACTGGAATTGTTATTACATGATGTCTTGTCGCGGTGAGTCATTCTCATGCATTGATATGTAGTTATCATATTGTTAAGCTTATGCTATACATTTGAATTGAAAATTGTCATTTCGTGAAAATACCTTCATTTTGAGTTATTGAGGTTGGGGTCGTGAAAAGCTATTGACACATTGAGGTTACAGTTATTAGTTATTGAGATATCTTTCCTTGTTGAGTATTTCTCATTCATTTTGTTAATTTGAGATTCTTGTACACATTGTAGTTGAGCCGTGGGCTATATGTTATGGTAATATTTGGTGTTGTGAATTTGACAAGTTGTGGTATATGGGCACATGTGGTGCGTGTTGTAATTGTATTGTGATATTGATGTGCATGTGGCGATATAAAGATAGGGGTTAATGTGCATGCCGTCATATATGGTGGGATTTATGTGCGTGTTACTAGTAAGGGAATTACTTGAATCTACACGGCAACAGAAGGGGACTAAAGCGCGTGTAGCTATTTCGAAAATATTTTTTCAAAAATATCTAAATATAAGGCTCACGCGACAATATAAGTAAAGATTGTGATTAAAATTATGAAATATGAATATGAGGTGCGGTACCTCGATATGATTCTTGTTATACATTTTATGTTAAAAAGGCTTGATGATTTGAACGGTTGTTCTTGTTTTCTTTATTTCTCTCCATTCAAATTTGATTGTACTTGGTTACTGGTTGTCTTTATCACATGTGCTCTCTTACTGTTATTTGTTGCTTTATTCCCGTTGTTAGCCTAGTACTGATAAATTGCTTTATTGCCCCTTAATCGCCTTTAGTTACCGTTGTTAGATTATATTAATATCTTACATAGATTTATATGTCTAGTAGGTGTCTTGACCTGGCCTCGTTACTAATCTACCGATGTTAGGCTTGATACTTATTGGATACCGTTGTGGTGTACTTATGCTATGTTTTTGCATATGTTTGTGCAAATCTAGGTATATCTGCCCGTGCTGGACGCCAGTTATTAATCAGTTATCTCCTGAGACTTCAAGGTACACGTGCTTGACGTTCGTAGGCCTCGAAGTTACCTTTTGATTTAGTTGTACTAGTTCCTCATCACGTGCATTGCACGTGTATGCCACGTTATGTAGTGCAATTTTGTTTCTATTATAAGATAATATAAGATAGATTCTAAAAAAGGATATAAGTATTTAAAGCATATGTGTGAGGTATTACACAAAATTTGAGAAAAATATGTGAGATATATTTAAAAAATATTATGGCTAAATAACCAACCTTTATGTAAGTTCAAAGAAGAAATGCGGAAAAGAATTGAACATCAAAAGGTCTTTGTGGTACCAATATGTCTCAAGATTATGTGTCTTAAGTTATCCAATGGATACTGGAGTCCTCATTTATGTTAGACTAATTTAATTTAGGTAGAGCTGCAACGTAGAAATAGTTTAATCACGATCTTCGATCAATCGCATGTCTTTATAATGTATGTGATCTTATTAATTTCTAAAGGTTAGTCTTTCATCTGTCTTATTGTGTAATAAGCTATAACATAAAGTTGATTGAGTTTACATTAAGGCTTGGACCTTTTTTGGTGACGCAAATCTTTAGCCACTATCAATTTCAATCTAAAATTAAGATGAAAAGGAAAAAAGAGACAATAACTTATTCTAAAAGAGGAGACTTGTGCCAAATCGAAAACATACTTTACCCAATTAATATACCTCAACCTTTCCTTGCGTAACTCTGAATTATTTCAATCCTTCATCGGAAGTTAAAGTTGAGATGTTTGCCATGTTTCCTAATGTATTGCTTTCATCTTGAAAGAGACCACATGAGCATTGTTTCTCTCAATATCAACCGTAAAGGAATTGATATAAAAACATCGCAATTGGCTGAGCCAATCCTCCATCTAGATATAAGTTTTGAAGATGAAAATGAATCTATGATATGTATATAATGATTGAAGATGAAATCGAGTGGCATGTATATATGTAATATCAATTGTAACTCCTAAAAATATTCAATTTAGATTAATGAAGAGACACTTGTGCATGCATGTACCGGTTGGAAGATAACGCAATCCAAAGTCGTCGAATTGGCTGCCCCAAGTGATGTGCCGGTTTGGAAAAGTTAGTTTACTTTGGGACCAGAAAAGTATATATAGAAAAAAAAGACTGTTTAAATCAAGGGTAAATTTGTCATTTAACTTTCAAAAGGATAATTTGGTAATTTAACTTTTTGTTTTGGACCTTTTCACTTTTAATACATTATAGATTACTGTTTATTTCCTGTTCCAAAATAGTATTGTCTTTCGAGACTATTAGCGTACTCTTGTAGAGCTTATGACTCGATTCCACCAGGTTTTGGGGAGTTATTGACAGCTGTACCATTTGAGTTTTATTATGATAGTTTAACAGTTTAATTTGATATTAAAGTTATTATTTCTGCTATTTCTCAATGTATGTTGGGCTTACCTAGTCTTAGAGAATAGGTGCACTCACGACATCCTAAGGTGGAAAATTAGGGTCGTGATAAGTTGGTATCAGAGGTTCATAGGTGCTACGAGTCATAAGTAAGTTTAGTAGAGCCTTGCGGATCAGTACGAAGACTTCTGTACTTATCATGGAGAGGCTACGGGACTGTTAGGAAATTCCTCTTCTTTGATTCCATATCGTGCGCATTTGTTGATTTCGAAATTCGAGTCTGTCTTTTTATTCTCTCACGGATGGTGAGGACACGCACTGCTGGATCCGATGATCAAACACCCACGCCCCATTCTAGAGCTGCACGAGGCCGAGGAGGGGCACGTACTGCAGCTAGAGCACCTACCCGAGCAGCGACTGAGGAGCCACCAGTAGCTCCGGTTGGGGGATAGGCACTAGAGGCGCATGTTGTCACCTCTGAATTTCAGGAGACCCTAGCATAGTTTTTGAGCATGTTCGGTACTCTAGCTTAGGCAGGATTAATTCCCCTTGCACCAGCTACATCTCAGGCTGGAAGAGGAGCTTAGACTCCTGTGGCCCGTATCCCAGAGCAGCGGGTTCACATTGATTAGGTTTCGGGTGTCATGCCAGCACAACCCATTATTCTAGTTCAGCCTCAGGTCAGGCTAGAGGCATCTGAAGAGGAGTCGATGGGACTTGAGAGGTTCAAGAAGTATGATCCTCCTAATTTCAGTGGCACAACTAGCGAGGATGCGTAAGGTTTTCTAGAAAAGTGCCATTGTATTCTCCACACCATGGGTATTGTGGAGGTGAGCGGAGTTGCTTTCACTATATTCTAGCTGTCAGGAGCAGCGTATCGGTGCTGGCAGGCTTACGAGGAGGGTAGGCCAGCTGATGCAGCCCCACTCACTTGGGCTCAGT
>AWOL01S0035756.1:245272-306005 GCA_000715115.1 Nicotiana otophora | reverse complement strand
TATATATATATATAATGGACCTCACCAAATAGGTTAGTATAATTCAAATCTAGAAAAGCTCACAGATACACTGGCTTCTTGCCATATATTATGCACGATTTCATGAGGAAATTTTATAGAAATACCGAGGCGTACGTCCCGATCCCATCATAATTTGTACACTGCCGAGGGTCGAACGGCACGAACCATAGATGCATCTATTAAACTGCTGAGGCGAACGGCCCGCTCCCATAAGAGTGTGGTACATAAATTCTGCCGAGGCGAACGACACGATCCCATTAGAATAAGAAGCTTAAACGGGTCCTTGACCCCCACTCACGAATAAACATGTGAGTTATAAAAGTTTTTAAGGAAAACCTTTCAATGAAAACGCATGGCGCATGAGAAATCCGTAAGAGGAATACCATTATACACGGAAAATCATGAAACTTATCAAATCTCTACAAATGCGAGTCTATCACTTTACACATGTCTAGTCTCAAGTCGTAAAGCGAAATAAAGGAATTAAACGAGCAAGGATAACCCATATAATACAAGTATAGCATGGTGTGGACCTAAGTCTACCCGGACAATGACATGAATCTAGCTATGCACGGACTCTCATCACCTCGTGCTTACATAGCCCCCGCAATTAGTAACAAAAATCAATTACAACACCTAGGGGTAGTTTCCCCCTCACAGAGTTATACAGGAGACTTACCTCGCTCCGAAGTTCCATAACCAGCTCCAAAGCCCCTCTAACACCTCAAACTGATGCTCGCCTATCCAAAACTAGTCAAACAATGTGCACACCAATAAAAATGCACTCTAATACTCATAATAAATCAATTTAGACAAATTTCCAACTCCGCTCGAAAAGTCGATAAAGCAACCCTCAAGCCCACGTGCCCGGATTCCGAAAAATTTCAAAGATAAACATTACTCATAACATTACGAACTCAAATATATGATTTATTCTCAATTCCATGCCCATATTCGTGTTCAATATCCAAAAATATAAATTTCTAGGTTTTTCTTCAAAATCTCAAATTTTTACTAATTTCCATGTTTAAATCCATTCAATTACCATGTTTTAAACTTGGAATAGGTGGAAATCACTTACCTTGTGATTGATGATGGAAATAGTGCTCCAAAATCGCTCCAAGATCGGCTCTCATGGAGGAAATGAAATGAAAGATGGCCAAATTCCCGTTTTAAACTTCACTGCCCAGGTCCGCCGTTCTTTGCAATCGCGGAAAGACCATCGCTATCACGAAGGCCAAAGAAACACTGCCTCCAATTTCCTCTTCGTGTTCGCGTCATCTTGGTCGCGTTCGCGAACATTTGAGACCGCCACCCTTCGTGTTCGCATTCCACCAGCAGCGTTCGCGAAGGCCAACTGCTCCAGGCCCTGCTCCCTCTTCCTTCTACGCATTCGCGGCAGCTCTCCCGCGTTCGCGTGGGCTATTCTAGACCCTCTTCCGCGTTTGCGGCCCCCGTGCCGCGTTCGCAATGAACAACCATCAGAAGCCCAAAAATCCTCCCTTAGCGATCACGGGACTCCCTTCGTGTTCGCAAAGGACAACATCAGAACCAGCAACAACAGCAACCAAAACAACACGAATTGATCCAAAACCACTCCGAAACATACCTGAGGCCCACGGGGCCCCGTCCTACCATACTAACCAGTCCCATAACATAACACAAACTTGCTCTAGGCCTCAAATCACATCAAACAACATCGAAATCATGAATCACACCCCAATTCGAGCTTAATGAACTTTAGAACTTCAAACTTCTACACTCGATGCCGAAACCTATCAAATCACGTCCGATTGACCTCAAATTTTGTACACAAGTCACATTCGACATTACGGACCTACCCCAACTTCCGGAATCGGAATCCGATCCCGATATCAAAAAGGCCACTACCGATCCAACTTCCCAAAACCTTCAAATTTCAACTTTCGCCAAATGACCCCAAAATGACCTATGGACCTCCAAATCCACATCCGGACGTGCTCCTAAGACCATAATCACCATACGGAGCTATTCCCAAGCTCGAAATCCTAAACGGACACCTATAGCATTAAAAAATATACTTCAACCCAAATTTATGAAATTCTTCCAAAATGCCAACCTTCCACAATAGGCGCCGAAATGCTCCCGAGTCATCCAAAACCCGATCCGGACATACGCCCAAGTCCAAAATTATCATACGAACCTGTTGGAACCTTCCAATAGCAATTCCGAGGTCGTTTACTCAAAAATCCAACCTTAGTCAATTCTTCCAACTTAAAGCTTCCGAAATGAGAGTTTTCTTTCCAAATCAACTCCGAACTTTCCGGAATTCAATTCCGACCACGTGCACAAGTTATAATACCTGAAGTGAAACTACTCAAGGCCTCAAACCATCGAACGATGTACTAGAGCTCAAAACGACCGGTCAGGACGTTACACATAGCAACTGGAATCATCAAGTTTCGACATCGTATGAGGAATTTATGGTCATTTTACTAAGAATTGGGTTGCCAGATTTTTTTTAGATTAATTACAAAATTGCCACTGCATTCGTATTTAAAAATCTGCACTATTTCCAAATATAGAAATCAACATATCTCTTTCATTATAAGGTCAAATGGAGTGATTCAAAAGCCTAACTTGACTCAAATTTCATGAGGAATCTATTGAGGCATCAAAAGCGAGTTATGAGATTGTTTGGCATAAGAAACGAGGTAGAACAGCTGGGCAGAAGCATATAATATCGAGGGTTTGTTCATTTTGTCATATTTTGAGTTGGGGAGCTCGGATTTGGGCGATTTTGGAGGCAATGTTAATCACATGGATTGGGGTAAGTATTCTATACTAGGTTTTGGTTACATTTCATGAATCTATTTTTATTTTTGGCATTTGATTGATGATTTCAAAGTGAAATTTGAGGATTTTTTTCTAAAATTTCATAAATTGGATTTTTGAGTTTTGAACATCTATTCGTAGTCATATTTGAGTGAAACTATTATGGTTAGACTCATATTTGAATGGGCTGTTTAGATTTTGTGAGTTTTGTCAGATTTAGAGGTGTAGGATCGGTTTTGACTTTTTAGTTGACTTTGGGCTTTTGATTAAAGATTCCACCTTTATCGATTAAGTTTGTTTCCTTTAGCATTATTTGATGTTCTTGAGTTGATTTTGGCTAGTTTCAAGTTGTTCAGAAGTTGGTACGCGTGGGATGGCAGTTTTAGAGTATTGTTTAGCTTGCTCGGTATAGGGTTCGGCTTGTTCGAGGTAAGTAACACTTCTAAACTTGGTGATGAGGGTATGAATCCCTGATCATACGTGTTATGTGTTGGTGTTGAGGTGACGCACATGCTAGGTGATGGGCGTGTGGGCATGCACTGTGTGAATTATGACTCGGTTGATTCTGTAGTACTATGCAGCTACCTAATCTTGTGCCTATCCATGAAATTTCTATGTGCTACATTAATTGATCTGTGATCCATGTTAGAAACCATGTTTAGGCCATATGCTTATTCCGTTGGGACCCACTGAGGCCATTTCTGCTGTTGAATTATTTGCTTAAATTGCAATTACATACTCAGTTATATTCATTCCTTCGCATATCATATCTCAGTGTCTGTTATCCTTTGTTGTCACATCATGTTATCATTGTTTGGGATGATTGGCATGACATTTGTGAGCCCGATAGGTTGATGAGATTGATGACTGAGTTGGGGCCTGAGAGACGTGTTGAGAGAGATATTATGGATCGGGTTGCACGCCGCAGCATGCCATATTAGATTTATATATATTATTATTATACGGATCGGGCTGCACTCCGTAGAAGGCCTTATAGGCTTTATTATTATTTATGGGACCGGGCTTCACGTCGTAACACGTTTTATTGATTCATGATGAGATCGGGTTGCACGCCGCAGCAGGCCATGTTGGCTTATATTAGCGCTTGGGCAGGATCCGCCCGTCTAGAGTCTGACATACTAGCTGTGATCGCATTTACCGTACAGTGCTAAGTGTGCTGAGTGATTGAGCATGATGAGTGGGAGTGTGAGACAATGAGATTGAGTACTCTAAGAGTGCGAGTACATGAGTTCATCACTGCGATGCATTGCATTTGACATGCATACTTGACATACATGCATAGAGATGCATTTCCTCATGCTACACGGTTTTGTGACATTCATGATTTCACATGCACATTGACATATAGGTATAGCAATGTACTTTCTTCATGCCATCTGAGATTGAAATATTTTATCTGTTGCTGAAAGTTTTTGGGCAAAATCATAATTTTCTGATACACTCATATTTTGATGATTTCGGTGAAAGATTTGGGTTTTACTGTTATATACCTTAAAAGCATGCCTATTTTTTGTAACTGCGAACGAGTTGAGCATCATATCTTTGAGTTATTACTTGTCATGTTTTTATTACATTGTTATGAGTTGTTCTTGGCTATTGGTGTTGGACTCTGACCGTTGTCCAAGCTCGTCACTACTTTCAACCTAAGGTTAGGTTTGTTACTTATTGAGTACATGATGTCGGTTGTACACATACTACACTTCTGCACCTTGCGTTCAGATTTTGGTGTTGATGTTGTTGTGTATGGTGAGAGCTGGCATTGAAGATGTACCTATGCTCCGGTTATAGCTGCCTCTTGTTCTTGGTAGCTTTAGATTTATAAATCTACTTATGTACGTTTCGAACATATGATATATTTATTTCATATCAGTTTTGTAAACTCTAAGTCTTAGAAGCTCATGATTTGTACTACCAGTCCTTGGGGAGTTGTATAAAATTCAGTTATTGCATTTTTGACTCTTATCATTATCATTATATTGTGGTTTATTGTTAGTTGGCTTACCTAGTGGGTTGGGTTAGGTGCCTTCAGGACTAGTTGGATTTTGGATCATGACAAGTTGAGAGTTAGAATTTCGGAATTTTTGCTCATTCTTTTATATATTGAACCTTATACTTGGAGAGGGGCAATTTTGCTTGGAGATTTTATATAATACTTTGGGGTAAATAAATTTTACTCATTTGTGGTATTATTTCAAGAATCTACATGGATTATTAACACCTAAAAAATGAATTTTTGGGATGAAATTTGTGGATTTTGCCTACAATTTAAGCGAATGAAATTGAGGTTTTGAGCAATGATATAGACTTGGATTTGAAAGCAAAATACTTATTTAGACTCGCGGGGTTATGGGTGGTCAGGATCTACCCCTTGACTCAGATATTTATCATGTGGGCCTAGGATTGACTTTTATTGACTTTTTGAGATATATATGATAAAAAATTGAAGCTTTACTATTTGAAATTGATTCTTATAGCTTTATTTAATGTTATTGAGTTGTATTGGCTATGTTCGAGCCGTTGGAGGTGATTTCTAAGGGAAAGGTAATGTTGAAAGGTTGATTTGGGTTTGTCAAGGCAAGTATCTTACCTAATCTTGTTGTGAGGGAATAACCCTTAAGATATGATCTTATTTGTCTAATTGTATATGTGAGAAGCGATGAATATGTGAGGTGACGAGCGTATATACGAGTGTTATGTATGATTCATGATTGGAGTAGTCTATAGGATGTATCATGCCTTGTTTCGAATACTGCTCTTCCTGCTATCATGCTTTATATCTTTGTATGACTACATATACTCGTTGTTGTATGTCGTACTCTCATAACCTGAGCTGTAATTATACACTTCGCACATGCATATATCTTAGCATGCTATTTCATCAATCCATGAGTATGGGATTTAATTTTTGTTATTTATATACATGTATTCTTGTATATGCTTTATGTGTGATGGACTAAGTTGACAGCACTTGAGTGGTTCGTGCGGGTTGAGTTATTAAAGCACGTGAGTTGTCTGTGCGGTTGTTATGATTATGGCACGTGAGTTGTCCATGCAGCGTGTGGATAAGGATCCATACCCCTATGGTCACCCTCTTATGTTTCTCTCTTGATGGCGTACACGCGGATTATGAAAAACTAATTGGTAGTTGGACTTTGTGTATCTTCTCTATATGCAAACTCTTTGAATGTATACATGATTTTTATTGCATATCTTCATGCTAGCTACGGAATATATACATGCCTTTATTACATATCTTCTTTATATGCTACTTTACTTGATGAAATAATTCACGGTACAAATCTTCTCTATATATTAGTTTGTATAACTTGACTTGTTTATCTGTGCATATCTTCTCTATATGCAACTATTGACGGTTATTTGATATTTCATGCATATCTTCTCTATATGAAATTGCTGACGGTTATTCGATATTTGCATATCTTTTCTATAAGCTACATGATTTAAGAATTGATTCACAGTATATATCTTTTCTATATGTCAACTTGGGTAACTTGGCTTGCTTATTTATGCATATCTTCTTTATATGCAATTGTGATGATTTAATGATGTTAGGAGCATATCTTCCCTATATGTTGAGTTGTTAAACTGCCACGGAACCTGCGCATATTTTCTATATATACAATTTTTGACGAGTTATTTGTTATGAAACGCATATCTTCTCTATATGTTGAACAGTTAGTTTGGTTATAATGCTTGTGCATATCTTCTATATGTGCACCGATGGCCTTATCTATACTTCAGGCTTAGATTTCGATAATGTTGTTGTATACATGTTTATATTATTGAGCTGTACAGGTTAAGTAAAATGAGTATCTTTTGACTTAAAACCTCATCGCTACTTCACCTAGACTAGTATTGATACTTACTGAGTACATAAGGTCAGTTGTACTCATACTATACTTTTACACCTTGCATGCAGGTTTCGTGGCTGAGCTAATGTAGATGGTGATGGCTAGTATTGAGGATGTGCCAGCATTCCAGATTCAAGCTATCACTTGTTCATGGTAGTTTAGGACTTATAATTTTGTTTATTAAACATCAAACATATGTTGTATTTGTTCTTCGTATCCGAGTTATATCTTAATCTCAGCCGTTCATGACTTGCACTACCAATCCTTGAAATATTATATGGAATTCAACAATCTTATTTAATGATTGTTAATGATCTTTCATTTGTTGTTCGGCTTATCTAGAGAGATGAGTTAGGTGTCATCACGACTTGGTGGGATTTTGGATCATGACAGGGCATTAAACAGAAATGGCGAATTACATTTTACTTATGGAACACGTCACCACGATTTCGAAATAGGGTGTCATACATGCTTCTTTTTCACGCCGAGTCCTCTACGATTTCTCGAATATTCATCAATAATTATCTAACAGGGGACAATCTGTATTAGCAGAAAGTGGGCCTATCACGCAAAAAATCCAAATATTGACACGTGGCAGGTGATGCCAAGTTATATGTACGAGAACAATCAATTTGATTGACAGGTCATTTGAAGAATGAATTTGAGATGAATTGATCCAAGATCGTTGATACCGCGATCATTGATATCAACTCTACCAAGGAGTCAACACGAGAAGGGATTACAGAGCAGTTGCAAATTCTTTAAGCGTAACATGCAAAAACGACAAGTAATGAAGATAACGTGCAAGCGAGACATTAGGAGACAATTACAAAAAATATTATTATTTAAATCCACATTTCTCCACTTTGTAACCATCTGAAAAACTCTTGAACTCTTTCGACTAATATACTGAATTATTACTGAGCAAGAAAAAGATCTTATAGTATAAGCAGAATGAATAAGAATTTTACTTTATTTTCATTTGATCTCAATATTTGCTCTTTATTTTTGGTACTGTTGTTATTCAATTCTACTATTTATATCTGAGGAAGTGAATCAATTCGATTGTTTGCAGCCTTGAAATACAAATTTAATTGATTTGGCCTATAAATTGAATTTTAGGGTAAACACTCTCCAACCTGCTTTCTTCTGTCCAATTCCTTTTTTTTCTTTTTTAAAAAGAGTGATTTATTTGTTTGCATTTAATGAAAATCTAAATCTTAATCATTCAAATCTCAGTCTCTAAGTGTATTTATTTTTAAATTTAAATCTTAATCATTCAAATTTCAAACATTAAGTAGATCTTTTTTATTTAATAATAATGTCTTGATAATATTATCATGTTATCAATGATATCTACAAAGACGATATTTCACTACCACCCTATCCACTTTCACCGCCACCCAACGATGTGCCGTTGTCCAACACTATCAACTATTAGCACCCATAATTCACGACCACCATCCTCAACTTCAACCCCTGTAACTATCAAATCACCCCAATTGCATTTACAATCATCACCATCAATTACCTTATCACAGCCACCACTAATAAGCATCGGCCATAGCCATATATCGTTAACCATCATTACCGTCATCACCATCATTAGCTATCACCATCACCACCATAATTATCAGCCATCACCATCAACTACAATCATAACTACTTCTATTCATCATCATCACCACTAGCTACTACCCACATGCATCACCATCAACTCCCATCAACACAAATTATCGCAATTCATTACCTAGAACCATCACTGTTAACCATTACCACCACCAAGAATGATATCAAATTTATATTTCTAATACTTTATTAATATAATATTAAGGTTAATTATCACTACTATTTTAATAAAATTTTATATTTTATTAATTTTCAATAAAGACGAATTTTATATATTTATATGCTGAAAAAATAAATAATTTTAATTATTCAGTATTTAAATTTTAATTCAATATCTTAATTTACAGATATGTATTTAGACTTATACGTCTTAATTTTTATACACATTTATTATTTTGATATGTATTCAGATTTGACATCTTAATCTTTAAAATAAATAAATGGGCCTTAACCTTTTCTGTTAAGTGTGCATGTTCTTGTAATGCAGTGGTATGAAAAAAGCAGATACATAAGCACAATCCATGATTCTTTGTAACAAAATTCTCACAGGGAAATGAGTAAGCATGACATTCATTTGTTATGGTCTAGTTATGCAAGGATTAAAATATAGAGATTAAATATGCGATGAATAATAACGTAAGGATTGATAAAAGACAAATAATAAAGCAGGATTACTAGGTAGTGAACTAATAATACATGTATTTTTCCGTGGAAATTAGCTAATCTAAGGGGCGTTTCGTAACTCCTAGAAAGTACCTTTCAAATCAAAAACAATTGCTATGCAATCAAGCAAAAATAGTTTCTTTCCGCAACACTTTCGGCCTTCAAGGTAACCTTCCCGACTTACAGACTTTGCCATAACACATTAACGGAGGCAATCTCAATTCCCATACTTATCTAACAAGGATGACGAATAGATACCCCTCATAAGCCGATTATCCATTAACTTCACCTTCGATAGCTTTCACCGGAACGATAGACAAAGGATTTCCAACTACCTCCTTAGACATAGACACTTTAAACAACGGGTACACGAAGGACAATAATAGGGAAAACATCATACTCATAGTTTGACCTATTTCCTTCAAGATTTCATAAGGATAATGTGACTACACATACTTTACCCTTATTAGAAATTCACATAACATCCTCACGGAGAAAATATTGAGAATAACCCGTTTACTTTCTTCAACTCTAAATCTCTATGCCGAACACCCAAACTAAATATTTGGAAACCTCCAACAATTACTCTAAGATGCTCTAGTATGAAAATGACCACAAAATTCCCTATCCAATATATATTTGATCATGGGGTGATGCTTCTTCTTTGACATATTTGAACCTTCAAATCACTATTTCACCTTATCACGTATGCATACCCGAGGTAATCCCATGTCACCCTATTACATATAGGCCCGACGACACCACAAAACTGAAAATTATTAATTTAGCCTTAGCCCATAAACCTTGGAATCTAAATTCCAACATCCAAAAAAAAAATCTTCTTTTCAAGACCTGAATTTCACATCTACATACTGTATAAATTTGAGCAAGTTGTATTAAGCTGTAATCATCACCTTAGATATAATCACACAACATACTATACAACTCGCATATTCGTTGCACCATTCCCGATCATAGTAACTACTCAAAACCAACCAAGTACTAGTATTAAACCCCACTTTCCATAAAACCTCATTCCAAAACTTTTGTACACTGCCGATGTTATTCTCCCAAATATACCGTAGTCAAATTCGATAGTACTCATTCTAGGTCCAATGACCTCATCTCATTAAACCTAACCACTTTATTAACATTCAACCCCAATATTTCCAACCAACCCCTCAAATTTCGTGAAAACAATAACTGTAAATGCATATGCTCAGTTCCTCAAATACACTGCTCAATAATATTATAGCATGTAGAGGAAGGAAAGACAATTAAATCAGATAAACAATCGAAAAATTAGCAAATTCCACACGCTGCATGGTATAGTCTTGGGACTCCAGTCCAAATATACCATATGGGAGCATTTAAATAGGTATACATGTATGTAATGAGTAGGATAAGATTCTCATATTATTGGACTGGTATAAATGACATGCTAAAGCGTATGCATGTACAAAGTGTGCCATCGTAGCTCAAATCGAAAATCTTTCATCATCGAGGCATTATTTTTTCAAATTCGTTCAGGGATTTTAACCCCTATATATGTAGCCTCAATCACAGCTCAAATAGCTCACACAATGTTATAGATATTACGAACATCATAACTTAAAGCTTAACAGTCAATTCTAGGCTTATTATAGCCCAAACATAATCCGAGCATGGATAAATAGCCCTCTAAAAAGTCCTTCATAACTTAACCATGACACATACTATTATCTAGTTAAATTGGCCACACCTTCATAGTCCACGAGCCCGAAACAATTTGCTTCTGAGAACTCCCAGTTCCCAAATTCATAGAACATATGAACCACCGTAACTGATCACAACTCCAACACTCGAATGACTAGAACATCCTTCAAGCACGATCATCCCACGAGGAATACTTTCATAATTCTCTCGTGCCACATAACAATAATTTGAATACCAGCAGTCTATCAACCAATTGAGTGCAATACCCATGAAACATATGTAAGTCAAATCACAATGTGTCTTCTGAAATGCACACCATTCTCAGGATTTACCGAGCAGTTATTACATTTATTTAAGTGTTTAAAACTGACCATGTTGTCCAAATTTCGTGATCTTCCATTCAAGACTGAACTGCCACATTTCAAATGTAAGTCTTAATCCCGCACAACACACCACATCTATCATGTCATCATGTGAAAGGCACGAGAATCTCATTATCAACTCTGAGTCACCATCAAATTACGTACCCGATTAGTTAGAAACCTTCCATTTGCTATCTTGTAGGAGAAAATCACAATACACAACATGTTCCTCACATAGGTAGAAAATATCTGGTTCAAATCATGAAGAACACTTTGAAATCCATTCGCTCATAACCAAGCTATCAGAATTGAATCTTTCTAACTCAACCAAGCCACGCTTGTCGCCAAATCCTAGAGTATTGCCATGGAACACTCGTAAGGCCACATTATAAGACATCCTAACTGAGAACTACACCGTCCTAAGACCCATAAGCCGTTGTATTCCTTCCTAAGCACCCTATAAGTACCACCACTGAGACACCCACTCTGAAGAGATCTTATGTGAACTTCAAATTATTCTTTTACCTTTCTTATACTGGAATGTAGAATCTATAGTCATACAGAATTACCGTGAGTCCCGACACCATCAAACGCAAATCTCAAATTCTATCCATACACAAGTCAGGAAAATTTTTCAACTGCTATATATAAATCTCGGACCCATTAGAACCTTCTCAGGAGTTACCCACTCGGCTCAAAATTGAATTGCACCGCCCAAATGGGCCAAAAGACACATGCCCCATAGCACAACAACACTCAAATAAATAACCCTACCTTAACACCACTGGCCAAATTCATATTCCACGCGCACTACATTATTCCCAATTTACAACTTAATCATTCCATGATTTTTTTATATTTTTGTAAGTGCATTATATCCCATATTCAGGAACTTTCCTTATTCGAGTCAGCCTCGATCTCAGCCTTTGCAGTCATAACTGCTCCACAAGTATGTCTCGGACCAAAACTTAATTTAACCTATAAACATGAAATCGAATTGTCAATAGTAGGCTCCCCCACTTGGCTCAAAGCCATAGATCAAAACATTCAATAATTCACCATACCCATATTCAAATTTCTGCCATAACACCATAGTGAGATTTAACTAAATTCTTCCCAAGCTCATGCATCACAACCTATATGGTACCTCAAATCGTCTACCAAGCTTGCCTTAATTCTCGTGACGATCAGGTCAACTTTCTTGACCAATTCAAACTCAAATCCCAATACATCTGCCCTACTGGTAGAAAAGAAGATTCTCCACACAACATTATAAAGATCACACCTCTGTAGTTTATTCTACAAGTGATAACTAGCATGTTTAGCCTCAAACTGGCATCTTTCTATACCCTTTTTACTTCCACAACTCCTACATAATCACTTAACCTTCATGAGTTTGAACTCATAAATAAGACACAAAAATTTAATTTGTTCCACAATTACACCACATGAAAGATCCTTCAACACATTCATAACTTGAGACTCTACATCAAATCGAGACAGGAGTCAAATACCCAATAGTCCTTTTTACATCTCAAGCAAACTTTTTTTTGTCACTTTCAAACCATCTGAATATCCTGTAGTCACAATATAATCATCATATGGTCACCCATCTATTCATCGAACCACAAATTCCACTCATAGGGACACTATTGGACATATGAGTCCAATTGTACAAGTCCACACAACTGAAACTACCGAGCCTAAGTTGTGTTCTAATCCTGGCATCAAGTCCTCTAGACTGGCCCATCACCAAAACACATAATACATATTTCGAACCTCATTCACGAAATCACAAGTCGGCGATGCAAAACTCATGCCGAGTGCTCACATGCGCACACGAATGCGTGGAAGGAATTCAAGGAGTTATGTCTCAAGCTGAATCAATTTCACACGATAAGGAAACAAAGATGGGAAATTATCCTAAATGCCTTGTAGCCGCTCGAAGATAAGTATGGCCGTCATCATACTAATTCGCAAGACTCTAATAGATACTTGCTCATGACTTGTAGAACCTATGAACCTAGGGCTCTGATACCAACTTGGCATGACCCAAAATCCGACTAGCCGTGATGACACCTAACCTCACCTGCTAGGTAAGTCAAATAACAACAATACGATTCAATTAATATTTAACTGACTCTAATACACTTCCCAAGGACTGGTAGTACAAATCATGAGCTTCTAATATTTGAATTTACAAAGTTGGCGTGAAATAAAATACATCATCTGTTTGAAATGTATATGAACAGATTAATAATTCTAAAACTACCAAGAACAAGAGGCAGCTGTGACTAGATCTCAGGTACATCTTCAATGCTACATCCCGCCATGCACAACAACATCAACATCCAAAATCTGCACGCAAGGTGCAGAAGTGTAGTATAAGTATAACCGATCCCATGTACTCAATAAGTAACAAACCTAACCTTAGGTTGAAAGTAGTGACGATCTTGTACCAAGGTGAGAGTCCACACCTAAATCCAATAACATCTCATAACAATAACAACTGAGGCAACACAGAGAATAACTCAATAATAAAATGCTCAGCTCGTTCACAGTTCCAAAAAAGAATAAACATTTTCTTTTCAAGTATAATAGTAAAACTCAATTCTTTTCACTGAAATCACCAAAATATGAGTAAGTCTGCAAACTGTAATTTTTCACAAAAACTTTCTTCCACAATAGAAAATTTCATTTTCAAATGGCATAAGAAACGTATATCTTTATGCCTACATGTCAATGTGCATGCCAATGCAAAAACCATATGCATACTCTCAGAGTATCAATTCACTCAGTCCTCCCAGTCACTCAATCCTCTCAGTCACTCAGTCCTCCCAATCACTCAATCCTCATAGTCACTCAGTCCTCCCAATCACTCAATCCTCACAGCCTCTCAATCCTCCCAAATCACTTGGCACTCGCACTCCGTAGGTACCTGAGCTCACTGGGGGTTTGTATAGACTCCGGAGGGGCTTTTTCAGCCCAAGCGCTATAACAAGTCAATCATGGCATAAATCAATAAAACATGTTGCGGCGTGCAGCCCGATCCCATAAACATCCTCACCATCAGAACCTCGGCCTCACTCAGTCATCAATCTCTCGGGCTAAAAAATGTCATGGAAATCAGCCCAAAAATGATGATATGATGTATCAATAAATAACAATAGAGACTGAGATATGATATAAATGAATGAACATGACTGAGTTTCAAATTTCAATTTAAATAAATTCAACAACAATATGATCTCTATGGGTCTCAATATTACTGACATGTAGCCTCGGCATGATTTTAACATGATTCTGAGCTCAAATTCCTTTGCCATATGGCAACACAAGGAAAATATGAAGATTAGTTTACTATAAAATTCCACGGAATCAATTACGTCATAATTTTAACGGTGCACACCCACACGCCTGCCACCTAGCATGTGCGTCACCTCCAACCAAATCACATAACACGTATATTCAGGGTTCATACCCCCATCTCCAAGTTTAGAAGTGTTACTTACCTCAAAAAAGGCGAACCCAATGTTGAGCAAGCTAATCAATACTCAGGAAATTCCATTCCTCGCGTATCCACCTCTGAATGCCTTCTTGTCTCCTCAATTCAATACCAACAATCCGAAACTGAAATTTACCCCTTAATGGTACTAGAACGATCTACTATACTAAGCAACTTCAATCTACAATATCAACATCCAATGGACCAACATTAGTAATCAATTCCATAGTTTAGTCCATTTAGACAATTTACCAAACACCTAGTGGGCATACATTTATACATTTCTTAACCATAGAATTTGTTCTTCCAACTACCATCATTTACCAATAATTTATCCCACCATCATTCTTTAGCAACCTATAATCCTAACATCACATGTGTGACCAACCATTCTCACCCAACCAACAAAATTCCATCAAATAATCACTTTTCAATCTCTACAATGGGTATTCATTTAAATTGAGAATTTATGGCTTCCAATCACTATACCATGAGTTTCAATACTTGATTCATACTCATATTTCCATAATAAATCCATAAATGTATACATAATACTCTCACACCCAAGAATCATATTTCTTATGACCTACTTTTAATCCAAAATCCCGAAATTGAAAACTAGGTTATGGAACCTTACCTCTTTGATGAAGAACTTGAGGGATTTCTTGTTGGATTTCAAGGCTTGGACAAGAATTTGATTAACAAAACACTTCATCTACTTCCTCTCTCTAGAACACTCTCACTTCTCTCTAAAATCGTCATATAAGTGCCCCAAAATAAGCCCCAAAACCTATTTATCAAAATGGGGTTCGAGTTATGAAAATAAAAAAGGTAACCTTCCGAAATTAGGTCTGCGGTCGCATAATGGACCGCATAATGGGTATGCTGGCCGCACAATTGATCGCAAAATTGGTGCCCAGAGCTGGGCTATTCTGATCCATTCTGCGACCAGTTTGTGGTCGCAGAAGCAGTTTCGCGATCTCAGAATTGGTCGCAGAATCACATATTTCCAGCCTTTGGTAATTTTGTCATACCTTCTTGTAGGAATGTCAAAATAATGAACGGTTTGAAGCGTTAGAAATTAGACTCAAATATCATTCATTTAATAGGTAATACACCATATAACACTTCGTATCATGAGAGGTAGGAGCATTTTAAGTTAGGTCTTGTGCGAACTTACTTGAAACTTTAGTCTATTATGAAATTTCCAATTTGACTTGGACTTAGGGCTCTCCTGACACCTCACAACCCTTATAATATGCCTCGCACACTTATTATCATATCCAATTGATATTCATCATATTAATAGTTGTTTACACACAAAATAATATAATTAGCGCACATCAACTTTCTTACTAGCGCTTTAAGTGTTTCAAAAATATTTCCGGGGTGTGACATTCTCCCCCACTTAAGAACATTCGTCCTCGAATAAGGAGTAGAGTCCGTCCCCAAACAGTTAACATAACTCGTTTCTTCTTCCATACATCCTAAGCACCCAAATTTTACTAACTCTCAAATGTTTCAGAAATTTTAGCAGAGTCTCCCCTGTAATTGGGCCTATCCACCTGCTAGAGTAACACCAAAAAACTCCTAACAACACATACACAACCCAACAAGACACCACAATATATATATCAATAACACTAATCTCAGCATTATAAGCACTGCATTATCAAATTGATATCTTGCATGAACTGCACATTGTTTTTAATCATAACTCCTAGAAAGTACCTTTCAAATCAAAACCAATTGCTATACAATCAAGCGAAAATAGTTTCTTTCCACAACACTTTCAACCTTCAAGCTGACCTTCCCGACTTACAGACTTTGCCATAACACATTAACGGAGGCAATCTCAACTCCCATACTTATCTACAAGGATGACGAATAGATACCCCTCATAAGCCGATTATCCATTAACTTTATCTTCGATAGCTTTCACCGGAACGATAGACAAAGGATTTCCAACTACCTCCTTAGACATAGACACATGAAACATCGGGTACATGGAGGACAATAATAGGAAAAATATCATACTCATAGTTTGGCCTATTTCCTTCAAGATTTCATAGGGATAACGTGACTACACATACTTTACCCTTATTAGAAATTCACACAACATCCTCACGGAGAAAATATAATGAATAACCCGTTCACTTTCTTCGACTCTAAATCTCTATGCCGAACACCCAAACTAAACATTTGGCAACCTCCAACAATTACTCTAAGATGTTCTAGTATGAAATGACCATAAAATTTCCTATCCAATATATAATTTGATCACTGGGTGATGTTTCTTCTTTGACATGTTTGAACCTTCAAATCACTATTTCACCTTATCACGCATGCATAACCGAGGTGATCCCATGTCACCCTATCCCATATAGGCCTGGCGACACCACATAATTGAAAATTATTAATTTAGCCTTGTCCCATAAACCTTGGAATCCAAATTCCAACATAAAACAAAACTTCTTTTTAAGACCCAAATTTCACATCTACACACTTATAAATTTGAGCAAGTTGTATTAAGCTGTAACCATCACCTCAGATATAATCACACAACATACTATACAACTCGCATATTCGTATCACCATTCCCAATTGATATTCATCATATTAATAGCCCTTGTCTACACACGAAATAATATAATTAGCGCACATCAACTTCTTACTAGCGCTTAAGTGCTTCAAAATATTTTTGGGGTGTTACACATAAATTACTACAATATTCCGAAAATCCTAGCAACTTCTATCTATTTAGAAACATAAAAAAGTGAACCATAACTAGGAAGATATTCATGGTCTCAGCTCATTCAAGCATTGTATCAAATATTAGGTGTGCAAATTGGTTACAAGGTTCTTCCACAAGATTTATTTCTCTTCAGAACTCAATCTTTACCCATTTGGGCTCAACAATCTTCCCTCAAACTTTATTTGTACATACATGTATATATAATACTCTCACACCCAAGAATCAAACTCCTCATTACCTACTTTTAATCCAAATCCTAAAATTTAGGGCTAGGGAGTAGAATCTTACCTATTAGATGGTGATCTTGTGATTGACTTCCTTGTTTCTTGAAGATTAGGGCAAGAATGGATGATTAACATGCTAGGTCTTCTACCTCTGTCTCTAAAATAGCTCTCTCCTATCTCTAAAATATCATATTTTACCTTGTAAAATGATCCCCTAAGTTCTTATATCCAAATAGGGTCAGATAAGAAAATTTTCAAAAATGACACCCAAAGTCAATTATGCGGTGCAATTATGTGGGCAGCAGAATCAATTATGTGGCAGCAGAATAGATTGTGTGGGCAGCATAATCAATTATGCTATAGGAGAATGGTTTTTTCAAAATTTGTCTGTCTCTGCTCCACTTTGCGATTCTTAGGCAGTCCGCGGAACCGTTCTGCGATCGCGAAATTGACCGCAGAGCTAGCCATTGGGAATATGTTTATAACTTCTTGTAGGAGTGTCCAAATGACGAACGGTTTAAAGCGTTAGAAACTAAACTCGAAGATCTTTCATTTGATAGGTTGTCCATCACATAACCCCTTATATATATATATATATATGTAGATATGCTCGTCCAAAGTTTGGTCTTGTGCATACTCATTTGGAATATTAGTCTATCATGTAATATCCAACTTGGCTTAGACTTAGGGCTCTCCTTAGACCTCACATCACTTATAAATGTCTCGTACACTTCTTATCATATCCAATTGATATCCATTATATAAATAGTCCTCGTCTGCACACAAAATAATATAATTAGCACACATCAACTTTTTTCTAGCGCTTAAGTACCTCAAACTTTTTCGGGGTGTTACATTCTCCCCCACTTAAGAACATTCATCCTTGAGTGTTTTACAAGTCACTTAGAAGAATAGATTTGCCATCCTTTTGCCTCCAACCATTATACATAGGCACTTATGACAATATCGATCTCATACTTCCTTTCCAAAATTTTAACTTACTTATGACCCTTAAAATTCGGCAATCTTTACAAATTCTTAACACTTTCGACAAAGTTTTCCCTGTAACTGGGCCTATCCACCTGCCAGAGATTCACCAAAATCACCCTATCAACACATCCAAAACTCGACAAAGCATCATAATGTATATCAACAACACTAATCTCAACATTACAGGCATTATATTATCAAGAGTGATATCTGGACATGAGCTACACATATTTAAATCATAACACATAGAAAGTACCTTTCAAGTCACAACCACTTGATATATAACCAAGTGAAAATATTTTCTTTCCACAATACTTTCGGCCTTCAAGGTGACCTTCTCGACTTGCAGACTTCGCCATAACACATTAACGTAGGCAATCCCAACTTTCGGACTTATCTAACAAGGATGACAATTAGGAACTTCTCATAAGCTAACTATCCATTAACTGCACCTTCAATAACCTCTATCGGAACGATATACAAAGAATTTCCAATTACCTCCTTAGACATAGACACATGAAATACCGGGTACGCGGAGGACAATAATAGGGAAACATCATACTCATAGTTTGGCCAATTTCCTTCAAGATTTCGTAAGTCCTATTACGACTACACATACTTTACCTTCCTTAACAATTGACCCAATATATTCATAGAGAAAATCTTGAGAATAACCCGTTTACTTTCTTCAACTCTAAATCACTACGTCGAACACCCAAACTAAACCTTTGGCGACCTCCAACAATTACTCTAAGATGTGCTAGCTTTAATATTACCATAAAATTTCCTATCCAATATATTTGATCACGGGATGACGCTTCTTCTTTGACATGTTTGAATCTTCAAACCCCATAGGTTACTATAAATAGGAACAACGAGGTTTGAGATTGGGCTGTAATCTTTCAAGATTCCATCAATGTGCTGAGTAGGACATTTCAGGAGGTTATATTCTAAGTGACATGAAGGTTACTACCAATAGTGCTGACATGGTTAATCATTGTGGTGACATCATTGATTCGACTAATGAGGCATAGAGTTGCCTAGTATGCATTGATAATGTAGGGATATGTTCATAATTTTGAGATTTAAAAGAAATGAGTCATTTTAGACATGTGACATATGGGAGGCATGGTCGGGAGGATAAAGACATTAGCGTCAGTTATTCTTGGAAGACTAAGAGTCATGAAAAGGACAACAACAATTGTTTCATTCCATATGTGTCTTGTTCCGCAATAGTAGGCCTAAAAGAGAAATAGTCAAGTACGTGGCACCATTCGCCTCTTAGAATGTAGGAAAAATCAGTTTAACTCGAAATGAGAATATTCAGGCACCCTGAATGTGATATGGGTTTCTAAATACATGTAATTGCATTACGCTCTTAACATTAACTAACACAAGGAATATATATGCCACAAGCCTATGAGGATGAAAAAAAAGGTTTAACACTTCTGAGATTATTATCATTCTGATAGTTTAACCCTTCATAATAGTTGATCCTATATGAGAGGACTAGAGATACAACAAACCTGTCTTTTAAATAAATATCCTTATCATATGTGCCATAATATGAAACATCCACCTAAAGTGGGGAGGAAAAGTCATTGTAAGGCTGCTTAACTTTCAACCACAAACGAGTGAAACCATGTAGCTAGGACATCTTAATGTTTGGATGAAATCATGTATAAGTTAGAGAGAATGTACACTTTGCTACGAGCTAGACATGTCTCTACCATAATAACACTTAAGCCGCAATACCAGGCCATTTCATGGGCAACTACAATACTAAGAACAAAGTAAGCTACTTACCGAGGAATGATCTAAATGGACATGAAAGTCATACTGAGATGGGCAAACAAAAAGATCTTCCTGTGACGAATTTGTGAAAATCGCAAATTTCTCAGA
This sequence comes from Nicotiana otophora, assembly GCA_000715115.1. Lineage (NCBI taxonomy): Eukaryota > Viridiplantae > Streptophyta > Magnoliopsida > Solanales > Solanaceae > Nicotiana > Nicotiana otophora. Next base: position 285,552 of record AWOL01S0035756.1, on the reverse strand, counting down.
AACTTTATGTGGACAAGTGACCCCTTTCAATTGACAGCTACACATATAATAGGTGTTGAGATATACTCTCATGTTACTAGACAGTGGGAATGTTTCATGATAATATTCACAAAGGGGTAAAGCGACTGTTCCAACCATATGAGCCACATAGACATACCAGAGAGGGTTGCTCGAGAAGGATCTCAACACTAGGCTGTCTTACATTAGATTTGATACCACATAGGTAAGCTTTACAACGGTGCATGCATAAGCACAAATGAGCAGGTGTTATCCATTTGAATTAAAAGGTTCTATAAGAAATTCATCAGGTATAGTCCCTTGTTGAGAATTTAGAGAAGCAAGTGGGAAGTATTAGCCTAGGGTTATAACTCAATTCAAGAAAATACTTATAGAGCTCAATTCCACAAGAGGTTGTAAATAAGAGAATTTGTGATAGAGTGGCTTCACGAATAATACGTCTCGTTCAGAAAGTAAGTACATGCAATATTTTGCGATTCAACGTTTTGGTTAAGACCATATTTATGTAGGCCCCTTCAATATAGATATACATATACAACAAGAAAAATAATGTAGTGTTCACAATAAGGTAGCAAGGAGTGACTTACTTGGTGATTTTTGATTGACATGGCAATACCTTAATTGATGCCCCTCGACTTCACATCCATAACATAGATTGGTACCATAGTGACATACCTTCGAATGGCATCTCTTTCATTTCACACAACGAGGATGAGGTCCGTTAAACTGACTCGCCCCACCGACCTAGTATTTACCCTTTTTGCATACATAAAAAAACAGTCCCCTTGGCCTTCCTCCAAGCCTTCATGTCAGGAGTAACTACCTATATACCGGTTTACTGTGTGGGCCTTTGAAATTGCCCAAGCTATCCACCCCTAATACTCTCCTGAGCATACTTACAACACGACACCAAATGATCCTTCTCACATATCGGGCATACCGTGATGAGTGTACCCAACCTAGGGCATTTGTTCATCTTGTGCCACCTCTTTCCACAACCATAACATATTTCAAGAGTCATTCAACACGTCCCTAAATGACGTTTCTTACAAATCAAACATTCTGGCTTATTTGTACAAACAACCCTCTTTCGTTTCTTAGGTGCTCTTACCATATGGTCCGGTGATACGATAATATTAATAGGGACAAGGACACTTCCCTTAGCAACTGGTTCTTTCATTCCCTCCTCGCTGACTCGAACCCGTGGGTTACTCATATGGAAAATGAGACATGCCGAGGAATTTAGCTTCCTATCTGGAGCTCTAACGCATGATCAGGAGTATCAAATAAGTGAGAAATTCCTAAATATCCAAGTAGCCTCCTCATTATAGATGTGGTCGACAACACACCAATAAGAAGGACTCTACTAAACAAGGCTCCGAGACATCCTAGGATACTTTAAAACCTTAGGCTCTGATACCAAGTTTGTTACGCCCAAACTCGAGGAGCGCGATAGGCGCTCAACCGAGTGAACCCGTATAAGCAAGAATGTTAGATTTCCTTCTATTCAAACTCATCCATGAATAAAGAGAATATGCACTCCATTAATCAAACACTGAAAAGATTTTATTAACAACTCACATTTCATATCCATTAGCAACTTTATTTATAACTTCCAAATTATCACAAATTTATAGATATAATAAAAAATATGTTTGCAAAATACCCGCATTTCTAGTTCAACTCCCAACATCAAACACCACCCACAACCTGTCTACAGAGCCTCTAAGTACAACATAAGTGAAGAATGGAAGTGTCGATGACAAGGCCCCGGCTATACCTCATAGTACAAAATACAACGCCGGATGACATAAAGCCCGGAATAGAGTAGGGCTCATCAAAACCTGTTGAATAGAGAGTGACTGCTAATGAGGACCAAAGCTGCCCCGATGATGAACCACTAGCATCCATTGAAGATATAGCACCCCTGACAAAAGCGACGATAGTACATATGGAATAGTACTAGTACATAAAGCTAATTGTCCTCTTTCAAAACAGAATGCCAACATAAAAGGGAAAACCATGGAAACAACAATCAACAATCAATGATATCCAATTTCCAAGTTAAAACATAATAATTTCCAAAATACGAAGATAATATTATTTTTAATTGGGAGATCTTTAGCACAGATATACCGACGTTCACAATACCAATACCATCGTACTTTTAGCATGGATTCGGATCATGACCCGATCGGCTAAGGCGTCTTATCCGAAACATCAACCACAATCACAATTTCAATTACAATTTCTAGCACAATCACCATCATGTGTGCGACATGGTGTCCGATCACGACCTGATCGGCTAGGCCATCTCACCACAATATTGTGTGGATCGACATCATCCTTTTCTATCAATCATCTCATCCAAATTAAGGGGAATACTTTTATCACATTAATCTTATCCCAAATAAGGAAAATAATTATAATCCACTCCTACACCGGCACATGTAGTTTCAGTGTTAAGTTATTTCATCCTACCCTTCTTCGGTGACTATCGATACACCCAAAACTATTTTTGATTTGCTTACAAAGGAAACAACAATACAAATGCATTTACCTCATAACCGTTTATAACATATATAGCCTCATTGGCACTTTCAACAACTTTCAACATCATTATTTCATTGGCTCTTTTGGCCATACATATGATTCTTCATTCATGGCATAATAGATGTATTTCATATTCCACAGTTTTATTTCTTTCCTTTTATGGATCATCATCATAAATATCAACAGATAGAATATTCTGAAAATCACAACTTTAAGATCATTAGTAATAAAGCCTTTAAACAATAAATTTCTTTCCAAGAAATGGAGTAAAGTGATTGACAATCGAAGAACAAGTTAAAATCATAAACAAGTAACACGTCATTTATTCTTGAAATATTTTTTCCCAAAAAGGGCAATACACAATTTCAACTCACGAATATGTAAGAACGCAAAACACATCGAAACTACTTACAAAGTATAACATTAGTCAAAACAACCACATATGGGCATCACTTGAGTTCATAAGCTTTTAGGCAATTCTATTTTCGAAGTCAATTTTGGAATAGCTGAATCAAAGTTTATTTCATAATCTTTCTCACATCATCTCATTTCATTGGAACCATTGGCTGCAAGTATAACTTTCAGTCTTGGCATGTTGGCCACACTTTATATCCCCAATTCACTTATTTCACTTCCAACCATCTTTATAGATTATCAACAATAAGACATTTCCAAACAAGACTTTATGTACACATATGAGCAATTAAGAGTCTTAAGCATATTGAGATTTTCTCACACAATTTGGCATCATAACCTTCATTTGAAACACGACTCAAAGACATAGCATTTTAATATACATATCATTCTTGAACACATTTTCAAAGGATAACATAATGTGATAGGAACATTCGAAATACATTTTGAATACATAGTTCTTGACACTTTGCTTATTCGGGACAATCGAATTTATTGGGAACAACTCGAAACATAGAATAAGGAACTTGAGACAACCATACTTGAAACTTACGGGAACATCATGGAATTCAATTCCAAGAGAGTAGTTTAGACAACATACCTCGCTTTGAGTTTTCCTTAAATTACTATAATGTTCCGAAAATCCTAGCAACTTTCATCTATTTAGAAACATAACAAAAGTGAACTATAATTAGAAAAATATTCATGGTCCCATCTCATTCGAGCATTTTATCAAACACTAGGTGTGCAAATTGGTTACAAGGTTCTTCGACAAGATTTATTTCTCTCCACAACCCAATCTTTACCCATTATGGCTCAACAATCTTCCCACAAACTTATTTGTACACACATGTATACATAATACTCTCACACCCAAAATCATACTCCCCATTACCTACTTTTAATCCAAATCCCGAAATTTAGGGCTAGGGAGTAGAATCTTACCTATTAAATGAAGATCTTGTGATTGGCTTCCTTTATTCTTGAAGATTGGGGCAATAATGGATAATTAGCATGCTAGGTCCTCTCCCCCTCTATCTAAAATAGCTCCCCTCTCTCTCTCTAAAATATTATATTTTACCTTGTAAAATAACCCCCTAAGTCCTTATATCAAAATATGATTGGATAAGAAAATTTCAATAAAAAGCCCCCGAAGTCAATTATGTGGGCAGCACAATCAATTATGTGGTAGCAGAATCGATTGTGTGGTAGCAGAATCGATTATGTGGGCAACATAATCAATTATGCGATAGCATAATGGTTTTTTCAAATATTGTCCGTCTCTAGTTCACTTTGCGATGCTTATGCGGTCCGCGGAGCCGTTCTGCGGTCGCAAAATTGACCGCAGAGCCAGCCTTTGAGAATTTGTTCATAACTTCTTGTAGGAGTGTCGAAATGATGAACGGTTTAAAGCGTTAGAAACTAGACTCGACGATCATTCATTTGATAGGTTGTCTATCACATAACCCTTTATAGATATGTAGATATGCCCGTCCAAAGTTTAGTTTTGTGCGTACTCATTTGGAACTTTAGTCTATCATGTAATTTCCAACTTGGCTTATTCTTAGGGCTCTCCTTAGACCCCACATCACTTATAATATACCTCGTACACTTATTCTCATATCCAATTAATATCCATTATACTAATAGTCCTCATCTGCACATAAAATAATATAATTAACACACATCAACTTTCTTACTAGCGATTAAGTACTTCGAAATTTTCCAGGGTGTTACAGGCGTACAACCCGATCCACATATATATAATCAACTGCGCTCACTGGGTGTTTGTGCAGACTCCAGAGGGGCTCCTTCAGCCCAAGCACCATAATAAGCCAGATCCAGGCATAAATCAATATAACGTGTTGCGGCGTGCAAACAGATCCCATAATATCACTCACAATCAAGCCCTCGACATCACTCTGTCATCAATCTCTCTACTCTCTCGAGCTCACAATGCCATGGAACTAGCCTAAACATGATAATATAGCGTGTTAATAAATAGCAACAGAGACTGAGATATAATATGTAATTAATGAACATGACTGAGTATGAAATTATAATGTAAGCAAATAACTCAACAACAGAAATGGCCTTAGTGGGTCCCAGCAGAATAAGCACGTAGCCTAGACATGGTTTCTAATATGGATCACAGCTCAATAGCGCTAGTACGTTGAGATTTCTTGGTTGCAAATAAGATCAGGTAACTACACAGTACCATAGAAATAACGGAGTCATAATTCACACGGTGCACACCCACACGTCCATTCACCTAGCATGTGCGTCACATCAACACAAACACATAACACGTAATTTGAGGTTTCATACCCTTAGCACCAAGTTTAGAAATATTACTTACCTCGAACAAGCCAAATCCAATACCGAGCGAGCCAAACGAGGCTCAAAAAATGCCATCCAATGCGTACTGACCTCCGAACGCCCCGAAACTAGCCAAAAGCAACTCAAATACATCAAATAAAGCCCAAGGAATCAATTCCAAATGATAAAGGTCGAATCTTTAATCAAAAGTCCAAAAATTGACCAAAATACCCAACCCGGGCCCGCATCTCAGAACCTGATAAAAATCACGAAATCCGATAAACCATTAAATTAAGAGTCCAACCATACTAGTTTCACTCGAATCCGACTCCGAATCGACGTTCAAAACTCAAAAACTCACTCTACGAAACTTTAGGCTAAAACCCTCAATTTCTCTTTAAAATTCATCAACCAATTGCCAAAAATGAAGATAGATTCATGAAATAAAATCAAAACTAAGTGTAGAATACTTACCCCAATTCTTGTGATAACAATTGCTCCACAAATCGCCTCAATCCGAGTTCCATACTCCAAAAATGCAAAAATAGCCGAAACCCCCGAAATAAAGTACTTTATACTTCTGCCTAGGCATCGTCGCATTTACGATACACTTAGCCGCTTCTGCAGCATTGCTGTTGCGACAAGCGTTCCGCTTCTGCGGAGAGGCACTGGAGAAATAGACCTCGCACTTGCGGAAAAACATTCGCTCCTGCAACATCGCAGGTGCGACACAAGGACTCACATTTGCGCCAACGCCCGCTCCTGCGCTCCAATCTTGCATCTGTGTGCACGCATGTGCGCTTAAAAAATCCGCTTATGCGGTCTTCCTCACCCAGCACTCACCTCGCATCTACGATGACACTGCCGCTTTCTCGGCTTCGCACCTGCGCCCATGTCTCCGCAGGTGCGGTTACACCAGATCCTCTGCCAAACCAGCCTTAGCCAAAACTTTCAAAATGCTCTGAACCTCGTCCGAAACTCACCTGAGCCCCTCGGGACCCCGTCCGAGTATACTAATTGTTATACCCCATTTTAAACTGGTTGAGGTAAGGTACAACCTATAGGCGATTTTGCATTTGATTAAAGTTAAAGAGTCACTACCTAATTAATTCTGATGAATTTGGACATCTAATATTGATTAAAGTAATTTAAAGTACAACTCTATTGGTGGTCTACTTAACCTAAAGATTCTAGGTAACGGTTCAATCAAAAGGGAAGGTTTTCAAGGCACCCTTTAAGATCCATCTAAATGGTTAACCGACCAAACTAAAGTTAATTAAGGCTAAAGGTAATGTATTGAGACATAAAATATTTTGAACATTTTTATATATCTAAAAGTTGCTACGTAAGGAAGCATTTCCGGACTTCATAGTATTAAGGGAACTGCCAAGATTCATTATTTGTTTATTAACTAAACTGGTTGTAACAAAATGTTTTCGAAGACGTTATTAAAGTAGTCGAAGTTCATAAGCTATTTCAAACAATTTCCGATTCAAAAACTATTTCCAAATAAGTCATGACCAATGAGTTTTAGATTTAGCAAATAAAGGAAATAGTCAATTAATGACTCAAAGTGAAGCTTTTAAACCTTGTCATTTAAAACATCCGCTACTGTCCCAAAATTAAGTACTTATCCATTATCCTAACTTTGTAAAATGGTAAGAGTTGTTAGGAAAATAATCTTAGAGCTGGTATATATCCAGGTGTTATATACTACGTGAGAAATAAGTACTTTTACGTAGAGCAAAAACAACTTTAAACGAAATTTAGGTAAACCAAAATAACACACATAACTGAAGGCAGACCTCATTCATACAGTAAGAAAGTATGTTGTTAGTGTAAAGATCCAGATACGAGCTAGCAAACAAAAATTCAGATAGAATAACGATCGAGTTGTCCCCGCCAACACCCCAACAGGATGATTTTCTCTCTTTTGTTTTGGTATCTCTCTGAGGTTCCACATTAGAATGTAACATACAGTGTTAGAGAAAGCGCTCGCTTTCTCGCTTTAAGCGAGAAGCGATGCGAAGCGACTCAGTGCCCGCTTCTCCATGTGAAGCGACTCAGGTAGAAAAAACGACTGCTTCCCACTAAAAAGCAAGAAGTGACCAAGCGAAGCGATGCGAAGGAAGCGACCGCGTTTTTGTTTTAAACAGAAGCGAGGCTATTTAATAAAAACAAATTTCAGTGTCTTTTATTAAACGAAGGATTTTCAGCAGAGTATCTGAGAGTCTAAAAGGCGACTAGGGTTCTTCTTCTTCTTCAACTTCAACTTCAACTTCAAGTCTTCAACAACAACAGGTATGTTCTGATTTTCCTCCTCCTTCTTCTTCTTCTTCTTCTTCTTCTTCTTCTTCCACTGTTTCAACGTCCAAATAGCAGCGAAATGCTGGCGAATACTTTTTTTACCTTCGGTTCTTTCTCAGAATTGATGCCAATCCTTGGGTTCTTCTTACTCTACCCAGTTTTTAACAGAGAATTACTGCCCTTCCTCTACTTTTTATATCCTTTATTCTTAGTTCTTATTGTCTTTCTTATGTGTTATGTAGTTATTCTTTTAATGGCACCAAAAGAAGATAGGAAAGACCCGGCTTGGGCTTACTCTGCAAGAGTTAGCGAGACCAGCAATATGGCAATTATATGTCTTGTTTGTGACAAGATTTCAAATGGGAAAATCTATCGTCAAAAAGCGCATCTAATCGGTGATGATCCAAATGCCACATCTTGTCCTAAAGTACTGTCGCATGTGAAGGAAGAATTGAATACATTCCTTCAAAAAAAGGAGAGTTAAAGACTCAAATGATTCATGAACAAGAACTGTATAATCTTGATGATGACGATGATGAAATAGAAGGTGACGATGCTTCCTCGCTTCCATCAAAATCACAAAAGCGGGGAAGGATGCAAACAATGTCATCTAGTTGTGGATTTACTAGCAAGACCAAAGGTCCTATGAATTGCTACTTCTCGCAAAAAACCGGAGATAAGGGAGGAAAAAGTGATAATCCTCAAATTAATGCCAAAGCGATTTTGAGGGATCGTGCAGTTACAATGTTTGCACGGTGGAAGTATGATGCAAGCCTTCCTTTTAATTGTGTTGATTATACTGACACTTTTTCTGCTTTTTTGATGGTCCTTTAGTTAAAGTGCTTCGTTTGGTGGATGGGGAGTAAAGGCCACTAATGAGCTACTTGTACAAAACAATGGATAGGGAAAAAGAGGTTATTCAAGCCTTTTTTAGTGATAAAGAAAAATACAAAAGAGTCTTTGAGATCATAGATAAAAGGTGGGATGGTCAGCTTTATCGCCCTTTGCATGCAGCTAGACTTGTTTTGAACCCGGAACTGTTTTATGACAATGAAGAAAGGATTCTAGGAGATGAAGCTTTGTGGAATGGATATATTAAATGTATTGAGAAGTTGATACCTAATTTATCAGTGCAAGATAAAATAACAGAGAAAATTTAGTACTTATAGGAATGCTGAGCAACCTTTTGGAAAAATATGGCGATTAGACAAAGAAAGATGAAGTCACCAGGTGAGAGAGTGCTTATATGTTCCTTTATAGTTAATAAATTATTTCTTTATCAATATTATGTTTTGAAAATTTATTCTACTTCTACAGTTGAATGGTGGAAGCAATAGGGCCATTCCGCTCCAGATTTACAAAAGTTTGCCATCAACGTTCTAAGTCTAACATGTAGCTCATCCGGGTGTGAAAGGAAATGGAGCATGTTTGAACATGTAAGAACTAAGAAGAAAGATTTAGTATATTGAGATAATTAAATTATATCTCAATTGTCCTAATCTTACTAATTACTTATTATTTGTAGATTCATACCAAAAAGAGGAACAAACTAACCTTGAAGCATCTCAATTATCTAGTCTTCATTAAGTACAATAGAAGATTGAGGCTTCGTTACAATGCTCGCAATGTAATTGATCCAATTAGTTTGGATAACGTCGATGATGCTAACGAATGGCTAACTGGAGTCCCGGAAGATCATGCAGATGAAAAGGTATTTGAGAAAGCTTCTGATTTCACTTAGGGTGATGTTGCAGAGGCACGTGGAATTGGGGAGAGGATTTATGGTTTGAGGGGGAGTACCTCAACTTCAAGTTCATAGAGGAAGGGAAAAAAGGCAACTACTTTGTCCCTAGTTGATGAAGAATAAGAAGTTGAAGAAGATGACGAGCAATATAATAATAATAGTGGAATACAAGAATTTGACAATCTTGTAGAAGAATAGGATGCTCATTTTGTGCTTTAATTGTTGCTACTCTTTAGTTTTTACATTGAAGTATTGAACACTTGCTTACAATTACATGTGTTGTCTATACTGTATTTATTTTAAATTTTTTTTAAAATTTCACTTCACTTCAAAAAAGCGAGCGATTCGCTTCTCGCTTTAAGCGAAATGGGAGTTGTCGCTTTTTCTCGCTTCACGCTCTTCAAAACACTGGTAACAAGTAATCCAGTCACAAATAGAAACTAACCTCACCGAGGTAATAGAAACAAGAAAATTCAATGATATTCGCTATTCGCCGTCATAGTTCACAAATCTAACAAGTACAAAATGATAATATGAGCAAGTCATGAATCACAGATAAAGCCATCTTGGCGCACAAGATAACGTAACATACTCTGCTCAGTTAATAATCTATCATATGAGGAAGATATACAATGAAATAGGGAAACAACCAAGGATATTGCAAGTAAAGAAGAAATGAAATAACCGAATCAAACACTAGCAAGTTTTAAGAGAGAAACATGAGAGGGTGACCCTAGAGGGATGGATCCTTATCCACATGCTGCACGGACAACTCACGTACCATAAATATCATCCGCACGATATATTCATATGCTAAAACTCACAACCGCACGGTATATTCACGTGCTAACAATCACAAACGCATGACGTATTCACATGCTAATAATCACAACCGCATGGCATATTCACGTGCTAACAATCACAACCGCTCAACCAAATCATATGCCAATAATAACAACCGCACGGCCAATTCATGTGCTAATAAGCATAACTGCACGGCCAATTCACGTGCTACTAGTCCAATCCATATCATACAGGAAGCAGGTATACAAGAATACATGTGCATGAATAATGGATTCTAAATTTCATACTCGTGGACTGGTATAAGTGACATGCTAAAGTGTATGCATGTGCAAAGTGAGCTATCATTGCTCAAATCAATGAATTACATCTAGAAAGTAGCATTTATCATGTTCAATTAGGAGATTAACCTATGCGTAACCTCAAACATAGTTTAAATAGCTCATAAAAGTGTACAATTTTAAGAAACATCACAACATGAAGCTTAGAAATCAATTCAAAGCATATCATAGCGTAAGTACTACCCCGAGCATAAATAATACCCTAGTACACGCACATGAGCTCAACCCCACATATGTGCGCCACCCATAGCACATAGCTATCACAAATAATTCAGGTAACTAGTGCCTCAATCAAGTTTAGGTATGATACTTATCTCAAGCAAGCTAAATCAGTACTCTAGAAAGCCTTTTCCGCGTGAATCAACCTCCAGATGGCTCGAATCAAGCCAAAATAACTTAATAATATCAATATAAGCCATAGAAAACAAGCCCAAACAATAAAGCAAAGATCTTGATATAATTATGCAAAGTCAACCCAAAAATTTAATCTCGGGGCCACACCCCGGTACCCGACAAAACTCACAAACCCCTAACACTCATTCCGATATGAGTTCAACCATGTGTATTTCATCCACAACCAACCTCAAATCGACCCTCAAATATCAATTTTCACTCTCCAAAACTTAATTAAAACCCCCCAAATTCCACCTTTAATTAACATAAACTAGGTGTAATAATCCATGGGTAATCAATATCTATGATCAAAATCAAGTAAAATTTACTTACCCCTTCAATTGTGGTAAAATTCTCTCTAACATTCGCCCATAATTGAGCTCTATAGCTCTAAATAATGAGAAAATGACCAAACCCTTCGAATTAATATTCTAACTCGCTAATCCGCATCTGCAGACACTTTATGCATATGCGACTCTGCTTCTATAGAGAAAACTCCTGCATCTGCAGTCACCTCATCGTTCCTGCGCACCCGCTTCTGCGGTCTCCTCATCGCAGATGCGGCACCGCTTCTGCACCAAACCATCCACTTCTACGGTTCCTGCCTCTCCAGCCCAGCTTCGCTTCTGCGTCCCTAAGTACGAATTTGCGGATTCGCACCTGCGCCCATCCTTCGCAGGTGCGAAAGCATCAGAACTCAAAAATTCTTCAGCAATGCAATATAGTCCAAAACGATTCAAAATCAATCTGAAACTCACCCGAGGCCCCCGAGACCCCGTCCAATCACACCAACCAATCCCAAAACATAATACGGACCTACTCTAGGCCTCAAATCACAACAAACAACATTGAAACCATGAATCACACCTCAATTCAAGCCTAAGGAACTAATCCAAATTTCCAAATTCAATACATGTGCCGAACAAGCCTAAGAAACTCGAAATGGCCTAAAACTTTGCATGCAAGAACCACAATCTGAACCCGATATCATCAAAGTCAACTCTGGGTCAAACCTATCAACCTTCTAAACCTTCAACTTTCCAACATTCGCCAAATCGAACTAAATCAACATAAGAACCTCCAAATCTAAATCCAGACATATGCTTATGTCCAAAATCACCATACGAATCTATTGAAACCATCAAAACACCATTCCGTGGTCGTCTGCACAAAAATCAAACTCTAGTCAACTCTAACAACTTAAGCCTCCAACAATGGGACTAAGTGTCCCAATTCAATCCAAAACTCCCCCGAAACCAAACCAAGCACCCCCGCAAGTCACGTAACCATAAATACACATATGTAAAGCATAAAATAGGGAAAATAGGGCTAAAATACCCAAAATGACCGACCGGTTCGTTACATTCTCCCCCTGTTAAACAAACGTCCGTCTTCGAACGAGTCTAGAATCATACTTGGAGTCTCAAAAAGGTGAGGATATTTGCTCCGCATCCCCTTCTCGGCCTCCCAAGTAGCCTTCTCGATTGCCTGACCTTTTTAGTAAACTTCCACTGATGATATATTCTTCGACTCAACTATCAATCCTGCCAGTCCAAAATAACCAGCGGCTCCACATCATAAGTCAAATCCTCATCCAACTGCATCGTGATGAAGTCTAATACATGTGACAGATCCCTATAGTACTTCCGGAGCATAGAAACATGAAACACTGGTGAACTCCCAATAGACTAGGCGGAAAGGCAAGTTTGTAGGTCACCTACCCAACTCTCTCGTGCACCTCAATAGAACCAATATACTAGGGCTTAACTTGCCCTTCTCCCTGAACCTCATCACACCCTTCATGGGCGAAACTCGGAGTAGAACCTTCTCACCCACCATATATGCCATATCACGAGCCTTCTTGTCAGCATAACTCTTCTACTTGAACTGGCTGTACAAGGTCGCTCATGGATCAATTTCACCTTCTCCAAAGAATCACGGACCAAATCAGTGCCCAACAACCAAGCCTCCTCAGGCTCAAACCAACCCATCAGAGAACGACATCGCCTCCCATATAAGGCTTCATACGGAGCCATTCGGATACTTGACTGATAGTTGTTATTGTAGGCGAACTCTCCTAATGGTACAAACTGATCTCCTGATATTCCTAAATCAATGACACGTGCTCATAACATATCCTCCAATATCTGAATGATACGCTCGGACTGTCCGTTCGTCTGGGAATGGAATGCCGTACTTAGCTCGACTTGTGTGCCCAACTCGCACTACACTTCTCTCCAAAAATGCCATGTAAATTGAGTGCCTTGATCCGAGAAAATCGACACGGGCACACCATAAAGGTGAACCTTCTCTGAAGAGTAGGTAGTCATGACTGGAATGAAGTATGTAGACTTGGTCAGTCTGTCGATAATGAGCCAAACTGCATCAAATCTCCTCAAGGTCCATGGGAGTAGAACTACAAAATATATAGTGATACGCTTCCACTTCCACGCCAGAATATCTAGCCTCTAAAGAAAATCACCAGGTCTCTGATGTTCGTACTTCACCTGCTGATAGTTTGACCACCGTGCAACATACTCTACAATATCCTTCTTTATCCTCTGCTACCAATAGTTCTTCCTCAAACCATGGTACATCTTCACAGCACCGGGATGAATGGAATACCGTAAACTATGGGCCTCCTCAAGTATCAACTCTCGCAATCAATCCATATTAGGCACACAAATCTCGACCTCAAGCCTCAATACCCTATCATCACCAATAGTAACCTCCTTAGCATCACCATGCTACACCATATCCCTTAGGACAAGCAATTGGGGATCATCATACTTACGCGTCTTGATGCGCTCAAACAAGGACGACCGTGATAAAACACAAGCAAAGACTCTGCCAGGCTCCGAAATATCCAACCTCACGAACCGATTAGCCAAGGCCTGAACCTCCAAAGCTAACGGTCTGTCCCTAACTGGAATAAAGGCAAGACTCCCCATGCTCTCAGCTTTCCTACTCAAAGCATCGGCCACCACATTGGCCTTTCCCAAATGATAAAGAATTGTGATATCATAGTTCTTTAGTAGCTCTAACAACCTTTATTGCCTCTAGTTCATATCTTTTTGCTTGAGCAAGTGCTAGATACTCATGTGATATATGAACACCTTGCAAGATACACCATAAAGATAGTGCCTCCAAATATTGAGCGCGTGAACAATGGCTGCTAAGTCCAAGTCATATAATGGGTAGTTCTTCTCATGGGGCTTCAACTGACGCGAAACATAAGCAATCACCCTGCCATCCTACATCAACACACACCCAATGCCAACCTTTGAAGCATCACAATAGACTGTATAAAAACCCGATCCTGAAGCCAAAACCAGAACTGGTTCTATAGTCAAGGTATTCTTGAGCTTCTGAAAGCTCCCCTCACGCTCATCAGACCACCTGAATGGGGCAACCTTCTGCGTCAATCTAGTCAATAAAGCTGCTATTGATGAAAACCCCTCCACAAAACAGTGATAATACCCAGCCAACCTAAGGAACATTCTGATCTTAGTAGTAGAAGATGGTTTGGGCCAACTCTGAATTGCCTTAATCTTTTTCGGATCTACCTTAATCCCCTTACTGGACACCACGTGGACCAAGAATTCCACAGAGTCTAACCAAAACTAACCATTGGATAATTTAGCATATAGCCTATTCTCCCTCAAATTCTAGAGCACAATCCTCAAGTGTTGCTCATGCTTCTCCCGGCTGCGAGAATACACCAATATAACATCTATGAAAACTATGATGAAGGAATCCAGATAAGGATGAAATATGCTATTCATCAAGTGCATAAAAGTTGTTGGGGCATTGGTCAGCCCAAAAGACATCAACCAAGAACTCATAGTGCCGATAACGGGTCCTGAAAGCCGTCTTTGGAATATCTAAAGCCCTGATTTTCAACTGATGGTACCCCGATCTCAAGTCAATCTTCGAGAATACCCTAGAACCCTGAAGCTGATCAAACAAATCATCAATAAACGATAGTGGGTACTTATTTTTGATAGTAACCTTGTTCAACTACCTATAGTCAATGCACATCCTCCTAGAACCATATTTCTTCTTCACAAATAGTACCGGTGCACCCCAAGGTGACACACTCGGCCTGATGAAACCCTTATCAAGCAGTTCCTATAACTGTTCCTTCCATTCCTTCAGCTCTACTGGGAGTGTTATCAAAACAACCTCTCCACTCCACCATAGGTAACCCCGGCATCTCCAATGTCACGGTCTTAGCGTGACAATCAAGAATAGCATGGTACGAAGATAGCCAATACATATCCAAAATCACCTCAAAATCAACCATACTAAGTAATAAAATATCAACTCTAGTATCATAACCCCCAATAGTGACCACAAAAGACCAATATACATGATCTACCAAAATAGAATCACCGTGGTGTAGATACATGAACACGCATATCTAAGGAGTCATGAGGCATATCCAAATAACAAGAAAAATAGGATGACACATAAGAGTAAGTGGAACCAGGGTCAAATAACATTGAAGCATCCCTGTGGCACACTGAAACAATATCTGTGATCATAGTATTAGAAGTAACTACCTCTATCCTGGCGGGAAATGCATAGCAATGGGCCTGACCACCGCCTGGCTGACCTCCCCCTCTAGGGCGACATCGAACTTACTGAGCCCTACCCTTAGCTGGTTGTGTAGTGGTGTAGCTACTAGTGTTGAAACCATAGGCTGCATGCTCTACTATGGGAATCTACTCAGAATTTTGGGAAAATCCTTCTTGAGATGGACCAAGTCTCCACACTCAAAACAACCCTTTCTACGAGGCTGTTGACCCTGATAACCAGAATAACTTCCAGTGGAACCTTGAGCAGATGGAGCATGGTAAGAACTCTATACTGGAAACATACTGAATGAAGAATGGACTGGGCGAGCACTGTATGAACTGTGGCTAACTGATGAACCACGGGGAATCTGATAAGCTACCTTAGTGGGCCAAAAAGGATGACCTTTGCTTTGATGCGACTGAACTCCAGACGATGCACCACCAAAACCACCTGAACCACGGGGCCTCTTGGCCTCCCACTCCTCTCGCTCAAGCCTACGAACATGCTCCAAACGCCTAGCAAACTCAAGCACCTGGTTAAACCTAGCATCCGTGTCGGTCTCCTGAGCCAAACTATATCGTAGACCATAGTTGAAGCCATCAATGAACCTTATGATCTTTTCCCTCTCAGTGGGAACCAACCATACTGCATGACATGCCAATTTTGTGAATCTAATCTCGTACTGGGTCATAGTCATATCCTTCTAGCGTAGATGCTAAAACTCCTACATAACTCCTCTCTACGAGTCTGTAGAATAAATTCTCTAAGAAGAGAACTGAGAACGGAGAATTGATGCCATGTAAGTGGTGCTGCGCCAGCTCATCTACCTGAGTTATAGGTCTGCCACCACTTGTAGGTTGTCCTTGTCAGCTGAAAATTAGTAACCACTAGAGTCCATAAGACCCGCTCAGCTAAGAATCCGGTGACACTGATCAAGAAATCCCTGAGCATCCCCTGAATCTCCTCTTCTGAACTGGGGAGGACGGAGCCTCTGGAAACGCTCTAACCTCTTATGCACCTCATCAGTCATAGATGATCCAACCTCAGTCCAAGCAGCAACAACTGGCTGAACTAGCAACACCCTTGGTGACTGATATCCTTGAGCTAGTTGTTCCGATGTATAAGAAGCAGGAGTCTAGGGTCCTCCCCAGCCTACGAGGTAGCTGGTGCAACTGGTATCATACCTGCCTGATCCAAGCTCGTGTACATACTCAAGATATGAGCTAAAGTCTCCTAAAGACTAGGTATAGAAATAGGTACCGCTGGTGTCTGAGCTGGTCCCACCGGCTCAGCAGTATCTGGAACCTGCTCCTCCATTAGAGCAACTGGTGGCTCCACAGGTGCTGCCCTAGCTGCTGTGCGAGCCCCACCTCGGCCCATACCTCGGCCTTGGCCTCTCGCAGCCCTGGCTGGTGGCACTGGTGCCAGCCCACCCAATTTGGCTGAACGTGTCCTCACCATTATGAGAGAATAGAAGAGTAAAGGTTCAAACTTCGGAAATAACACATCTGCACAACATGAATGCAAGAAACTGAAGTTTTCTAACAGTTTGATAACCTCTAGAAGATAAGTACAGACGTCTTCGTACCGATCCGCAAGACTCTACTACACTTACTCATAACCCATAGAACCTACAAACCTAGGACTCTAATACCAACTTGCCATGACCCAAAACCACCAATCGGTCGTGATGAAGCCTAACTACATGTTAGGCAAGCCAACATAACAAAAGCAAAACATGATAATGGAAATAGAAGAAATACTACAACTTTATTGCCAATAACATAAATAACTACATCAAAAGTACAAAATGCCCCTAGAAATGGTAAATACAGAGTCATTAGATCTATACTGAAGTACAAGTCTAGAATACAAAATAACCATGATGTTTGAATGAAAGTAACAACACTAAAATGAGAAGAGACGCCAAGACTATGGTCGAAATGCATCTCTAGCTCGTCTCTTGAAGATGCCTACAACAATAACTCGCAGCTAGCCACAATTCAGTACAACACCTAGATCTGCACAATTAAGTGCAGAGTATAGTACGTGTACAACCGACCCCATGTACTCACCAAGTACTATAACTAACCTCGGCGAGGTAATAGAAGAAAACATTATCAATGATACCGAGCTATGCACCTGTACAATTTATAAATATAATAAGTATAGAACGGTAATATGAGCTAGTGATGAATCATAGATAAAGGCACACAAGATAACATAACATACTCCGCTCAGCTAAC
Organism: Nicotiana otophora; assembly: GCA_000715115.1. Classification (NCBI taxonomy): domain Eukaryota; kingdom Viridiplantae; phylum Streptophyta; class Magnoliopsida; order Solanales; family Solanaceae; genus Nicotiana; species Nicotiana otophora. The sequence continues at coordinate 267,835 of AWOL01S0035756.1, read as the reverse complement.
AATCCAACATAAAAATAATATACGCAATGAAACAGGTAAACAACCAAGGAAATCACAAGTAAAGAAGAAATTCAATAAACTGAATCGAACACTGGACAGTCTTTCCTCATATTGCGTGTACACCATCAAGAGAAATATATGAGAGGATGACCCTAGGGGATGGATTCTTATCCACACGCTGCACACAACTTACGTGCCATAAATATCATTTGCACGGTGTATTCTTGTGCTAATAATCACAACCGCACAACATATTCACGTGCTAACAATCACAACCGCACGACATATTCACGTGCTAATAATCACAACCACGTGGTGTATTCACATGCTAACAATCACAACCGCATGGCCAATTCACGTGCCAATAATCACAATCGCACGGCCAATTCACATGCCAATAATCAAAACTACATGATCAATTCACGTGCTACCAGTCCAATCCATATCACACACGAAGCAGGTATACAAGAATATATGTCCATGAATAATGGATTCCAAATTTCATACTCGTGGACTGGTATAAGTGGCATGGTAAAGTGTATGCATGTGAAAAGTGTGCTATCATAGCTTAAATCAGACAATCACATCATGAAAGCAGCAATTATAATGTTCAATTAGGAGATTAACCTCTACATAACCTCAAACATGGTTCAAATAGCTCATAAGAGGAGTAACATTATAAGAAACATCATAGCATGAAGCTTAGAAATAAATTCAAGTGTATATCATAGCCTAAGCACTACCCTGAGCATGAATAATACCCCTGGTGCACGCATATGGGCTCAACCCCACACATATGCGCCGCCCATAACATGTAGCAATCACAAATAACTCAGGCAGCTAGTGCTTCAACTAAGTTTAGATAAGATACATACCTCAAGCAAGCTAAATCAGCACTCTAAAAAGGCCTTCCCGTGTGAATCAACCTCTGGACAGCTCGAATCTAGCCAAAATAACTTAATATTATTGCTAGATGCCATAGGAAACAAGCCCAAATAATAGATCTAAGATCTTGAGGTAATGTTGAAAAGTAAACCCTAGGACACACCCCGGAACCCGATAAAACTCACAAATCCCAGATACCTATTCCGATACGAGTCCAACCATCTGTATTTCATCCAAAACCAACCTCAAACCGGCCCTCAAATCATCAATTTTCATTCTCCAAAACCTTAGTCAAAACCGCCAAATTTTCACCTTTAATTCCCATAAACTAGGTGTAATAATCAATGGGTAATCAATATCTATGATCAAAATCAAGTAAAGTTTACTTACCCCTTCAATTGTGGTGAGAATGTTCCCTACAAATTGCCCCTAGCCGAGCTCTAAAACTCCAAATAATGAGAAAATGACCAAACCTTCGAGTTAATATTATGCCTAGCTAATCGGCATCTGCGGACACTTTTACGCATCTGTAACTCCGCTTCTGCGAGAAACTCTCGCATTTACCATCCCACTTAACAACCCGACCAACTGCATCTGTGGTCAGCTCACCGCTCCTGCGCACCCGCTTCTGCGGTCTCCTCATCGCAGATTCTACCCCGCTTATGCGCCAAACCATCAGCATTTGCGGTCCTTGACTCCTCCAACCCAACTTCGTTGTTTCGGCCCTAGGTATGCATTTGTGGACTCACACATGCGGCCCATTCTTTGCAGGTACGAAAACACCAGAACTCAAAAATTCTTCAGCAATGCAACATAGTCCAAAATGATCCGAAATCAATTCGAAACACACTCGAGACCCTCAGGACCCCATCCAATCAGACCAATCATTCCCAAAACATAATACGGACCTTCTCAAGGCTCAAATCACACCAAACAACATCAAAACTATGAATCGTACCTCAATTTAACCCTAAAGAATTAATCCAAATTTTCAAATTCAAAATTTACGCGGAACAAGCCTAAACAACTCGGAATAACCTGAAATTTTGCATGCAAGTCCCATATCACACAACACACCTATTCCAACTCCCGGAACCACAATCTGAATCCGATATCATCAAAGTCCACTCTCGGTTAAACCTATGAACCTTCCAAACCTTCAACTTTCCAACTTTCGCCAAATACAACCAAATTAACCTAGAACCTCCAAATCCAAATTCGATCATATGCCTAAGTTCAAAATCACTATACAAACCTATTGGAACCATCAAAATACTGTTCCAGGGTCATCTACACAATAGTTAAACTCCGATCATCTCTAACAACTTAAGCCTCCAACCAAGGGACTAAGTGTCCCAATTCAATCCAAAACTTCACCGAAGCCAAACCAACCACCCCCGCAAATCAGGTAACCATAAATACACATATGTAAAGCATCAAATAGAGAAAACAAGACTAAAATACTTAAAATGATTGGTCAGATCATTACAACAAGTCAAGGTAGACAATAAATAAAAGCATGAATATATGAAAAGATATAGAAAATAAAAGTATGTAACAAGTGAAGGCATGTATCGAATAAGTAAAGACATGTAGAAATTAATGCATATAAAAGAAATCACATGGAATAAACAAAGGCATGATATAATTGAAGACATGCAATTAAGTAGTCCACTACGCATGCTTAAACGCATGACAATGCATATACACTCGTCACCTTGTATATACGTCGTCTCCACACATAAATCGCGTAATAAATAGACCAAACAAGTCCTAATTCCCTCAATTCAAGGTTAATCATTATACTTACCTCTTTCCAGAAATATGTCAACAATCCAACACGGCTTTTCCTGTGGAATGAGCCTCCAAACTAATCGAATCTAGTCAAATATTGTCCGAACACATCAAAACAAGCTTTAGAAACTACCTCGTACGATAAAAGTTCAATCTTCAATAAAATTGAAAAAATTAACAAAAGTCAACCTTGGCCCACGTGGTCAAAATCCGAGATTAGGACCAAATCTCGATTAGCCATTCACCACCGAGCTCGGATATGTGATTTGTTTCGAAATCTGACCTCAATTCGGGGTCTAAATCTCAATTTTATAAAATCCTTAAATTCTACCTAAGAACCTCAATATCTACTTTGAAATTCATAGATTTGATGATAAAATTCATGAAAAAGTAATTGAAATTATTGAAAACAAGTTAAAGTTGATTACCAATAAATTTGGGAAACAATTGCTCTTCACAAAAAGCCTCTATGGAGCTTAGGATTCAAAAATGGTGAAAAATGAGCTAAGTCCCAAAATTCCCAACCTTTACCAGCTGCAGATGTCACAATTACAAACTCTTCTTCGGAATTGCGACCATCGAAAAAGCGAACCACTGATCGCAAATGTGATCAGTGTCTGAGCCTGTCTCTTATCGCAAATGTAACTACGATCTCGTATTTGCAAAGTCCCCAGGCATTACGAGTGCGGTGAAAACTTGCAAAGTTGTACATGGCCTATAGTTATCACAAAAGCGACACCTAGGTCGCAAATATGACGAGCTCTTCACAAAAGCGAAGACCCATTCCCCAATCCCCCTTCATATTTTCGAACCTGACATCGCAAATATGAGGCTGACAATTGCGATCAGGTCCTCGATAAATTCTCATCAATTTACAACTTAGCAAAAACACATCCGAAACTTACCCGAGCCCTTCGGGCTCAAATCCGAACATCCACATAAGTGTTATATCATCATACAAATTTTCTCGCTACCTCAAATTTGTAAAATAACATCAAGAATCAATGCCTGAGCTGGGGCTAGCTGATGAACCACGGTGAATCTGACGAGTTGCCTGAGCGGGCCTAAAAGGACGATCTATGCTATGAAGTAACTAGCCTCCAGACAAGGCACCACCAAACCACTAGAACCATGGGGACTCTTGGCCTTCTTCTCCTCTCTCTCAAGCCTGTGAACATGTTCCAAGCGCCTGACGATCTCAGCAACCTGGTCAAATCTAGCATCCGTCTCAGACTCTCGGGCCATACCATATCGAAGACCATAGTTGAGGCCATCAATGAACCTCATAATCCTCTCCCTCTCAGTAGGGACTAAAAATACTCCATAACGTGCCAACTCCATGAATATCATCTCGTATTAGGTCAGAATCATGCCCTCATGGCGGAGATACTCGAACTCCCTACACAACTCCTCTCTACGAGTCTATGGAACAAACTTTTCTAAGAAGAGAACTGAGAACTAATGCCATGTAAGTGGTGCTGCACTAACTGGTCTGCCTGACTCATAGGCCTGCCACCACCTGTAGGTTGGCCCTGTCAGCTAAAAAGTAGTGAAGTCGACTCCATTGGAGTCCACAAGACCCGCCGTGCAAAGCATATGGTGACACTAATCAAGAAAACCCTGAGCAGCCTTTAACTCTGCTCCACTGAACTAGGAGGACGAGGCCTCTAGAATCACTCTAACCTCTTATGCTCCTCATCAGTTAAAGCAGGTCTAACCCCGGCCTGCGTTGCAATAATTGGTTGCACCGGCAAAACCCCCGATGTATGATAACCCTAAGCCAGCTTCTCCAGTGTACAGACAATGGGAGTCTGAGATCCTCCCCTATCGTGTAAGGTAGCTGGTTCATCTAGTATCATAACTGCCTGAACCAAGTTCGTATACACACTCAAGATCTGGGCCAAAGTTTACTGAATACCAGGTATAGCAACGGGTTTGCTGCTGTCTGAGTTGGTCCCACTGGCTCAACACTATCTGGATTTTGCTCCTCCACTGGAGAAACTAGTGGCTCCATTGGTGCTGCTTTAGCTGTAGCGGAGCCCCATCTCGACCCCGGCCTCTCGCGGCCCTGACTGGTGTCTAGTCTGGATGAACGTCTCCTCACTATCTATAAGAAACTAAAACGGTAAAGGTTTAAACTTCGGAAATAACAAATCCATACAAAAAGAATAAAAGAAAGCGATGTTTTTCCTAACAGTTCGGTAGCCTCTCGAAGATTAGTGCAGATGTCTCCGTATCGATTTGCAAGACTCTACTAAACTTGCTCATGACCCGTAGAACCTAGGGCTCTGATACCAGCTTATCACGACCCGAAAACTATCATTTGGTCGTGATGGGGGCTAATTCACTTTTTAGTCAAGCCAAGCATAACAAAAGTGGAATAAATAATAGAATTAACGGAAACAATATAAATTCAAAGCCAACTGACATATATAAACGGCATCAATACATACAATCCCCCAGAACTAGTAATACAGAATCATGAGCTTTAGAATAGATGTACAAGTCTGGAGTACAAAATAAAAATACTATCTGAATGAAAACAACAATAGTGAAATGAAAAGAGACGCTAAAGACTGCAGTCAAAATGGAACTCTACCTCGTGTCTCGGAAACTCGCAGCAACAATCACAATGACTCTCAGCTCGATCCAATACCTGGATCTGCATAGCAAGTACAAAGTGTAGTATGAGTACAAACCGACCCTATATACTCAGCAAGTATCATAACTAACCTCGGTGAGGTAATAGAGGCAAGAATAATCTATGATACTCGCTATTAACCTACCCAGTTCATAAATTTCCAAAGTACACAACAATAATATCATAAAATCATAAAACATAGATAAAGTCACCTTGATGCATAAGAGATAATGTGCCAAGCTCTGTATCAGTTAACAATCCAGCATATGGAGAAGATATGCATCTATTATCAAGTCTCGGTACACAGGTAGACTTATAGAGAAGATATGTACTTTCTCTCACTAATCAAACCAAACATCATAAATAGAATATACGTGAATAAAACAACTATACATCCAAGGAAATTGCAAGTAGAGAAGAAATGCAATAACCAAGCACTGATCAGTTTTCCTCATACCGCGTGTTCACCATCAAAAGAGAAACATGGGAGGTTGAACCTAGGGGATGGGCCCTTATTGACACGATGCACGGACAACTCATGTTCCATATATAACAACGGCACAAACAACTCACGTGCTATTATAACTCAGATCCGCACGGATCACTTATGTGTTATCAACCTAGCCCATATCATGCAAAAAGCATATACAAGAATACATGCACATGAATAATGGATATCAAAGTTAATACTCATGGACTGATATAAGTGACATGCTAAGGAGTTGGCATGTGCAAAGTGTATTATTAGAGTCCAAAATTAGTTGATTACTCCACAAATGGAAATTTACATATTTGAACAAGAGATTAACCATTAAATAACCTCTAACATAATTCAGTTAGCTCACAAAGAGGGTACAACATAAGAAGCATGATAGCATGAAGCTTAGCAATCATCCATGGAATCACAAACCGTCGATGCACAACTGATATCGAGCGCTCACATATGCATACGATTGAGTGGAACGAATTCAAAGCGATACGCTTCAAGCTGAATCAATGACGCATGATAAGGAATGAAAGATGGAAAGTTTATCCTAAAGGCCTTGTAGCCTCTCGAAGATAGTTATGGATATCTTCATACCGATCCGCAATACTATACTAGACACTTGCTCATGACTCGTAGAACCTATGAACCTAGAGCTCTGATACCAACTTGTCACGACCCAAAATCCAACTTGTCATGATGACACCTAACCAAACCCGCTAGGTAAGCCAATTAGCAACAATCTTATTCCAATAAGATTTAATTGGGAAAATAAATGATGAAATTACTAAGATTTTATACAAAATCCCAAGGAGTGGTAGTATAAATCATGAGCTTCTAAGATTTAGAGTTTACAAAGCTGGTATGAAATAAATGCATCATCTGTTTGAAATATATATGAACATATTAATAATTCTAAAGCTACCATGAATAGAGGCAGCTATGACCTGAACACATGTACATATTCAATGCCAGCTCCCGCCATACACAACAACAATCAACATCCAAATTTTGCACGCAAGGTGCAAAAGTGTAGTATGAGTACAACCGACCCCGTGTACTCAATAAGTAACAGACCTAACCTTAGGTTGAAAGCAGTGACAAGCTTGGACAAATGGTCAGAGTCCAACACCAATGGCCAACAACAATTCATAACAATATAACAAAAGTAGTACAAGAAATAACTCGAAGATATGATGCTTAGCTCGTCCACAGATACAAAGAAATAAGCATGCTTCTCAAGTATAATAGTAAAACCCATATCTTTCACCGAATTCACCAAAATGTAAGTCTATTAGAAAACTGTGATTTCTTAAAAACTTTCAACAACAGATAAAATATTTCAATCTTAGAGTGCATGAGGAAAGTACATCTCTATGCCTAAATGTCAATGTGCACTTGAAGTCATGAATGTCACAATACCGTGTAGCACAAGAAAATACATCTTTATGCATGTATGTCAAGTATACATGTTAATGCAATGCCTCACAGTGATGAACTCATGTACTGACACTATCAGAGTACTCAATCTCACTGTCTCGCACTCCTACTCATCATGCTCGATCCCTCAGCACACTCAGTCAGTCAGCACTGCACGGTGCCTGTTGCGGTGCGCAACCTAATCTCATAAATAGTAATAAAGCCTATAAGGCCGGTTGCGGCGTGCAACCCAATTCGCATATAGCATAAGGCTTGTTGTGGCATGCAACCCGATCCAAGATCCACATATAGCCATAAGGCCTGTTGCGGCGTGCAACCCGATCCACATATAAATCACTAATACCCGATGTGGCGTGCAGCTCGATCCCATCATGAATCAATAGCAATTGTTGCGGCGTGCAGCCCGATCCCATCAATATCATTCACAATATGACCCTCAGCCTCAGCTCAGTCATCAAACTCACCAGTCTCTCGGGCCCACAAATCGCATGCCAATCAACCCAAAAAATGATAACATGATGTGACAACGATGATAACAGAAACCTAAATATGATATATAAATGAATGAATATGTAATTATAATTTAAGCAAATAATTCAACAGCAAAAATGACCTTAGTGGGTCCCAACAGAATAAGTAATTAGCCTAAAAACATGATTTCTAACATGAATCACAACTCAATTATTCTAGCACGTAGAAATTACATGGATAAACACAAGATAGAATACTACATGGTACAACAGAATCATCCAAGTCATAATTCACACGGTGGATGCCCACACGCTCGTCACCTAGCATGTGCGTTACCTCAACACCAAACATATAACACTTATATTTAGGGGTTCATACCCTCAGTACCAAGTTTAGAAGTGTTACTTACCTCGAACAAGCCAAATCTAATACCGAGCAAGCCAAATAATACTCTAAAAATGTCATCTCACACGTATCAACCTCCGAACGGCTCTAAACTAGCCAAAAATAACTCAAATACGTCAAATAATACCTAACAAAAAAAACTCAATCGATAAAGGTCGAATCTTTAATCAAAATCCTAAAGTCAACCAAAAAGTCAAACTCAGGCTTGCACCTCGGAACTCACCAAAACTCATAAAATCCGACAATCCATTCAATTAAGAGTCCAACCATACTAGTTTCACTCAAATCCGACTTTGAATCGATGCTCAAAACTCAAAACTTCACTTTATGTAATTTTAGACAAACACCCCCAATTTCTCTTTTGAAATCATCAACCAAATACCAAAAATGAGGATAGATTCATGAAACATAATAAAAACCGAGCAGAGAACCCTTGACCCAATCCATTTGGTGAAAATCGCTTCAAACATTATCTCAATTCGAGTTCCATACCTCCAAATAAGATAAAATGACTCTAACCCTCGAAATGAGAATTAATAGAGTCTGCCACAGTTATTACACTTCGCGAACGCGGACAATTCCACGCATTCGCATAGAACAAATGCTCACCAGCTGAAATTTCTCTTACGCGAACGCATCATCATAGTCGCGAACGAGATGGTCAAATCTCCTAGAGCTATGCGATCACGTTCCGTACTTCACGACCGCGAAGAACAAACGCCTGACATCCTCAGGCCCTCATTCCTTTTACGCGAACGCGTCGCTAGACTCGCGAACGCACTGAACAATTTTCCTCAATTTCTGCGAACGTGACTCTAGACTCGCGAACGTGACTTTGGGCTCGCGAACGCGATGGACAATCTTCCCCAGCCATCAAACAACTCTATGCGATCGCGATCCATTCTCCGTGATCGCGAACAATAAAACCATATGCCTAGAACTCAGCAGAAACCAGCAATGCCAAAATGAAGAAAAATAGTTCGAAAATAATCTGAATCATGTCCGAGCCCCTCGGGACCCCTTCCGAACATTCTAACAAGTCCCATAATATAACACGGACCTACTCGAGGCCTCAAATCATGCATAACTATATCGAAACGACGAACCTTAAATCAAACATAATGAACTTTGAATCTTTCAACTTTCAAAACTCGTGCCGAAACATATCAAATCAACCCGGAATGAGCTCAAATTTTGCACACAAGTTCCAAATGACATAACGAAGCTATTAAAATTCTAGGAACTACAATCCAACTCCGATATGATAAAAGTCAACTCTCGGTCAAATTTATGAACATTCCAAACCTTCAAATTTTCAACTTTTGCCAATTAGTACCGAAACCTTCTAGAAATATCCAAATGCAAATTCGGGCATACGCACGAGTCCAAAATTACCATACGGACCTATCAGAACTATCAAAACTTCAAACCGAGGTCAAATACTAAAAAGTCAAACTTGGTCAACTCTTCCAACTTAAAGCTTCAAACATGAAATTCATTCTTCCAAAAAAATTTCTAAACACCTGAAAACTAAAACCGACGATACACACAAGTCATAATACATCATACGAAACTACTCATGCCCTCAAACCACCAAGCAAAGTATAAATACTCAAAACTACTGGTTGGATCATTACAGGAGCACTATTCTATTGGCACTGGAATACTTGAAAAGAGAAAATCACAATACATAATATGTTGGGCCCATGCATAGCACGGGCAAACCCATCTAGTGTGAAAATAAGATAGAGATTTTTACATCGTTGGTCACTAATTATGAATTATTTTAATAAATAAATTTTTTTTGTTTGTTTTAAAAATAACAGATTTTTTAACAGTTATAGCAGGCTTCAAAATTGTTTACGTGTAAATACATTTTAATAAATAAAAGCTGACCCTTAAATTAAGGAATCAATATTTTGCATTCTCTCCCATCACTATTTCTTTTTTTTTTCCTCACATATTCTCGTCTATATCTCTTATATCTCTTAAAAATCAGTCAACATTTCTTTAGAACCCATCCTAATCTATCGACATTATAGGGATGAGAGGAGTGTGATTTTATGAACGGTTTCAGTGGGATTTGAACTAGCTACATACTTAAAAAAATATGTAATGTATCAAACTATACATTTAATATTATAACAACAATATTTTCTAAATAAAATTCATAAATGAACACATATACATACATATATTTTACCATTATTATATCTTTATTTAACAAAATATTGCTAATTCAATATGCAATATACCAGAATTATTCCTTAAATATATCAACATTGTTTTAGCAAATAAAAAGTATAAATAAATACAGAAAGATATACATTATAATCATTATTATTGTAACGATCCCGGCTGATTGTTTTATATATCTGAACCCTGCTTCCCAATTTTGATGCTTCTCGTATGCTTCTTTATTATTTTGTGACTTGCAGGGATGGTTGGTTAGGTTTTGAAAAAGTTTTGAGATGAATTGGAACACTTAGTTCTAAGCTTGGAAGCTTAATGGTCTTTTGATGGTTCCAATGAGTTCGTATGGTAATTTTGGACGTAGGTATATGTTCGTATTTGGATTTGGAGGTCCCTAGGTTGATTTGGATCCATTTGGCAAAAGATGAATATTTAAAGGTTTGGAAGGTTCATAGGTTTGGCCGGGAGTTTACTTTGATATTATCAGGTTCAGATTGTTATTCCTGAAGTTGGAATAGGTTCATTATATCTTTTGGAACTTGTGTGCAAAATTTGGGATCATTACATGTTGGTTTGACATGGTTCAGTATGAGTTCGAATGTTATAAGTTTAATTAGTTCATTAAGCTTGAATCGGGATGCAATTTATAGTTTCGATGTTAGTTTGTGTGAATTGAGACCTCGAATAGGTCCGTATTATATTTTAGGACTAGTTTGTGTGATTGGACTGGATCCCGAGGGGCTCAACACTACTAGAAATTCGGCAAAAACCGACCAAGATCGACCGACCAACTTTGGTCGGTCAAAAAACCGGCCAAAAATCCGACTAAAGTTGGTTGATTTTTCAAAATATATTTCTTTATTTTTTATTTTTTGTTTTTACGTTTGGTCGGTTTTCTTTGGCGCAAAAATACGGGAAACTATTTTTGAGTCCCGCGAAATTTATTTTTCAAGAAACCGACCAACTTTGGTCGATTTTTCAATTAAAATAAATATTAAAAGAATCGACCAAAATTGGTCGGTAAATTCGGCCGGTCATTTTAAAAAACCGACCAGCTTTGGTCAATAATTTTATTTTTTAGTAAAACCGACCAGCTTTGGTCATTTATTTTCGTGCGAAAATACAATTAAAGAGTATAAATAAAATAAAAGACAGTCTTAAAACAAAATGCACCAATGGTCTAGTGGTAGAATAGTATCCTGCCATAGTACAGACCCCGGTTTGATTCCGAGATGGTGGATCTTTTGATTACATAATTAAAATACCGACCAACTTTGGTCGGTTTTTTTGCAATATTTTGTTTTTTTGAATTTAATTGACTGACCAAAGTTGGTCGATAATTTCCGACCAACTTTGGTCAGTATGCCTTTCCGACCACTAAAATACCGTCCACACGTAAATGGTCGCATTTTGGACGGTTACTGGTTATTACCGATCAAAGTTGGTCGATTTTTTTGGGTCAATTTTTACTGGATTTCTAGTAGTGCGAGTGAGTATCAGATGGGTTTCAGATCATTTGGGATTTGATTGACAGGTTTGGTTCAGGTATTTTCACACATGCAAGGTGTGGTCCGTAGGTGCGAGTCCGCAGAACCGGAGTGGGAATCACAGATGTGAAGGAAGGGGGAGGCAGCTATGTCTGCAGGTGTGATGGCCCTTGCACAGATGCACTTCACTACCGCAAAAGTAGATCCGCATGAGCAGAGTTTGGTCTGTAGAAATGGAGGCAAGCGAGCCTTTGGTCATAGAAGTGAGCTTGCAGATGCGAGATGGAGCCCGCAGAAGCGAGAAATGCTGGGCAATATATTAGTTTCGAGGGCTTGGCTTATTTGGTCACATTTTGTGATTGGGAGCTTAGATTGGAGCGATATTTTAGGCGATTTTCACAACTTGGATTGGGTTAAGTGTTCTTGGGATTTGATTTTATTTCATGATTCTACCTTTGATTTTGGCATTTGATTGGTGCATCGAAGAGAGAAAAATTAGGGGTTAAGTGAAAAATGGGGGTTTAGACCCCGAATTGAAGTTGGTTTTGGATAAAACTTATATATTTGGACTCGTATTGAAATGGGTGTTTGAAATTTGTGGACTTTGTCGGGTACCGAGAGGTATGCTCCAGTTTACATTTTGGTTAACTTTGTGCAATTGATCGAAGGTTCAATCTTTATTGTGTGGCTTTGTTTGGCGTTATTGAGTTGTATTTGGCTAGATTTGGCTCGTTCGGAGGTTGATTTGAGAGGAAAGGATATTTTGGGAGATTAGAGGCTACCAGGTGGAGATAAGTCTCTTGGCTAACCTTGTTAAGAGGGAAACCCCAAGGAATTGACTTGTTTGCTATGTGTTTAAAGTATTGAGAGTAGTGTATATAAGTGGTGGCGAGCGTATATGCATTTACTAAGTTTATATCATGACCGACGGTTGGAATTGGGATATCTTATGCTTTGTTTGACTATGTGCTCGTTTGATTCATGATTTATTTGGCATATGTGACTACGTTTGCTCTCTTATTCATACTAGAAATCATGCCTAGGCTTAAGGTCAAATTGTGAAGGCATGGAAACTCATTCTTGATATGTTAAATTGCTTAATTACCTGTATTCACATTGGTATTTCATGAGCACATATCCGTATAATATTTATTAAGTCCTTGTACACCTTCTACCTACAATTCTTGAGCATATACATACATTTTCAATAATGAGCACATGCTTTGCAATAAGGATTTTGGCACGAAGGGTAAGCGTGCGAGTAACAAAGATATGGCACATTGGACATGATGATTGGATATTAGTTTATAAGAGATGCTATTATACCCCTCTTGCGCTTGAAATTGGATCTGTCCCTCTAGAGTCAGGTGATAACCCATGTTACTTTGGGGCATGTGAGCATAATCGCTACATGGATTTTTTACCAGCTAGATACATGGATTTTGTATCGGGTTATGTTGATATATGGATTGTGTATCGAGGTACATGGATCTTGTATCGAGTGATCATGCATTCTTAGTATTGACTCGTTTTGAAGTATTTATTTATTTTGCTGTTAACTGCTGCTTGGCATCCTTATTTGCTAATTTGGGAGTCCCGGCTCTGTTATTTGAGCATGCTATCAATTATTTTTATACCTGAGCAGCGTTATGGTTATTTTTGTGCTAGAAAAGGATGCTTAATACTTTTCGATTTTTGATATCGATGACTCTTGTTATTCATGATATTGCTTATTGTTAGTTCTAAATCTTGTATTATACTTGTGCGGCAAGTATTTGGATGTATCTAGTCTCGCCACTACCTCTTCGAGGTTAGACTTGATACTCACTGAGTACCGGCTGTAGTATACTTATACTATGCTTATGCACATCTTTTTGTGCATATCCTCAAGTGGGTCCTAGCAGAGCTTTCTGATTTACCTGGGAGATTTCACGGAGACTTAGGGTGAGCTGTAGTTCATGGATCTATCTCACAGTTCCTGAGTCCCTATTCCTTTATTGATTTTTATTTATTTGTATTTTCGACAGCTTGACATGTATACATACTTAATCTCATTCCTGTAGTTTGCTCCTGTACTTGTGTCACCTAGTCTTGTAGGCGTATTATGTTGGCCGTTTTTACGCCGTGCTTGGGTTTTATCAGATACTATCACTATTTTGAGACTATTTTTATCTTTTATTGTTTTATCTCTCTGTTAAATAAACAAAATGGACTTTATCTGTTGCTTATGAGTTAGTTCTCTTAGAAAGTTCATCTAGGTGCCATCATGGCCTTGAGGTGGGATTTCGGGTCGTGAGGGATATTAGTGCTGATACTCCTACTATTGAGTCGATTCCGATAGTAAGGGAGTTTCCAGATATGTTTCTAGCAGATCTACCGGGCATGCCACCCGATAGGGATATCGATTTTGGTATTGACTTGGTGCCTGGCACTCAGTCATCAGGCTTAGTGTATCACAGTAGGGTGCGCCCATGTTGTTTGTGAAGAAGATAATGATGGTTCCACGAGAATGTGTGTTAACTACAGGCAATTGAACAAGGTTACAATCAAGAACAAGTATAAATTGCCTCGCATTGATGACTTATTCGACTAGTTTCAGTGTGCTAGGGTGTTCGCGAAGATTTATTTGAGATCGGGGTATAACCAGTTGAAGATCAGGGATTTAAACATTCCCAAGATGGCTTTCAGGACTCGTTATGGGCATTATGAGTTTCTAGTAATGTCTTTTGGCCTGACTAATTCCCCAACAGCCTTCATGCATTTGATGAATAGTGTGTTCCATCCATATTTGGATTCATCTGTCATTATGTTCATTGATAATATCTTGGTGTACTTCCTAGTACTGAGGAGCACGAGCAGCATTTGAGGAATGTGGTTCAAATTTTGAGAGAGCTAAAGCTATATGCTAAGTTCTCCAAGTGTGAATTCTGGCTAGACTCGGTGGAATTCTTAGGCCACGTGGTATCTACTGATAGTACTAAGGTGGACCTGAAGAAGATTGAGGCAGTTCAGAGTTAGCCTAGACCTTTCTACTACTATTGAGAACAGGAGTTCCATAAGCTTGGATGGATATTATCGCCGCTTTGTGGAGAGGTTTTCATGTATTGCAACCTCATTGACTCAGTTAACTCAGAAGGGTGCTCAGTTCAGGTGGTTAGACGAGTGTGAGAAGAATGTTTAGAATCTCAAGACGACATTGACTACGGCTCCAGTCTTGGTTTTTCCTTCATGATCAGGATCATATACAATCTATTATGATGCTTCGAGGGTTGGTCATGGATATGTGTTGATGAAGGACAGTGGGGTGATTGCCTATGCGTCGCACCAACTGAAGCCCTATGAGAAGAACTATCCGATACATGATTTGGAGTTAGCTGTTATTGTACACGCACTCAAGATTTGGAGGCATTACTAATATGTCATGTCTTCTGAGGTGTATCCGGATCACCAGAGTTTCCAATATCTGTTTAAACAAAAAGATTTGAATTTGAGGCAACAAAGATGGTTGGTGATTTTGAAGGTTATTTGACCCTGGTTCTATTTATTCTTATGTGTCATCATACTTTGCTCATTATTTAGATATGCCTCGTGGTTCTCTTGATATTCCTATGCATGTATCTACGCCTGTTGGTGATTCTATTATGGTAGATCACGTATACCGGTCTTGTGTGTTTACCATTGGGAGTTATGATACTAGGTTGATCATTTACTGCTCAATATGGATGATTTTGAGGTGATTTTGGGTATGGATTGGATATGTCCGTATCATGCTATTCTTGATTGTCACGCTAAGATTGTGACGTTGGCTATATCGGGGTTGCTGAGGCTAGAATGGAGAGGTTCTCTTGGTCACACTACCAGTAGAGCGATTTCATTTTTGAAGGATCAATTGGTGAGATGGAATATTTGGTGTATTTTTCCTTCATGAGAGATATTAGTGATGATACTCCTATTGTAGAGTCAGTTCCAGTAGTAAGGGAGTTGTCAAATATATTTCATGTAGACTTGTCGGGTATGCCACCCGACAGGGATATTGATTTTGGTATTGATCTGGTGCCGGGCACTCAGCCTATCTCTATTCCACCATATTGCATGGCACCAACAGAGTTGAAGGAAATGAAGGAGCACTTCAGGAATTGCTTGATAAGGGTTTCATCAGGTTGAGTGTTTCACCTTGGGATGTGCTGGTACTATTTGTGAAGAAGAAAGATGGTTCCATGAGGATGTGCATTGACTACATGTAATTGAACAAGGTTTCTATCAAGAACAAGTATCCACTGTCGTGTATTGATAATTTATTTGATCAGCTTCAGGGTGCTAGGGGCATTCTCGAAGATTGACTTGAGATCAGGGTACCATCAGGTAAAGATCATGGCTTCAGACATTCCTAAGACGGCCTTCAGGACCCATTATAGGCGTTATAAGTTCTTGGTGATGTCCTTTGGGTTGACCATTACCCCAACAGCTTTCATGAACATTATGAACATCGTATTTCAGCTTTATATAGATTCACTCGTCATTGTACTTATCGATGATATATTGGTGTATTCTCACATCCGGAAGGAGCATGAGCAACATTTAAAGATCATGCTGCAGATTTTGAGGGAGAAAAAGTTATATTCCAAGTTTTCCAAGTGTGAGTTCTGGTTAGACTCGATGGCATTCTTCGGTCATGTAGTATCCAGTGAGGGGATTAAGGTGGATCTTAAAAAGATTGAGGCAGTTCAGAGTTGGTCCAGACCTTCTACCGCTATAGAGATCCGGAGTTTCCTAGGGTTGGCTGGGTATTATCGTCGCTTTGTGGATGGGTCCTCATCTATCGCAACCTCATTGACTAAGTTGACTCAGAAGGGTGCCCCATTCAGGTGGTCTGACGATTGTGAGGGGGGTTTTCAAAAGCTCAAGACTGCCTTGACTACAGCTCCAGTTCTGGTTTTGCCGGTGCATAATTTAGAGTTAGCAGCTATTGTGCATGCACTCAAGATTTGGAAGCATTATATTTATGACGTGTCTTATAAGGTGTACACGGATCACCGGAGTCTCCAACTTCTATTCAAGCATAGGGATTTGAAGGCAACAGAGGTGGTTGGATCTAATGCAGAACTATGATATCATCATTCTTTATCATCCGGAGAAGGCTAATGTGGTGGCCGGCGACTTGAGTAGGAAGGTGGAGAGTATACAAAGTCTTGCTTTTATTCCTGTTAGGGAGAGGCCTTTGGCTATGGATGTTCAGGCTTTGGGGCAACAGGTTCGTGAGATTGGATATTTGGAAGCCTAATAGATTCCTTGCTTATTTTGTATCACATTCGTCCTTGTTTGAGCGTATCAAGGCTCGTTAGTATGATGATCCCCACTTGCTTGCCCTTAAGTATATGGTGCAGAACGGTGATTCTAAGGAGGTAACTATTGGTGATGATGGGGTATTGAGGCTTCAGGGTTGAATTTGTGTTTCTAATATGGATGGCTTGAGAGTTTTGATTCTTGAGGAGACTCATAGCTCATGGTATTCCATTCAACTAGGTGCTACGAAGATGAACAGTGATTTAAAGCAGCATTACTGGCGAAAAAGGATAAAGAAAGAGATTGTTGAGCATGTTGTACGATGTTTGAATTGTCAGCATGTTAAGTATGAGTATTAAAGACTGGGTGATTTCATTCAGAGGCTTGATATACCAGAGTGGAAGTTAGAGTGTATTACTATGGATTTTATGGTTCGGATACCATGGACATTGAAGAGATTTAAAGTTGTTTGGGTCATAATGGATAGACTGACCAAGTCTGAACATGTCATTCCAGACATGACTTCCTACACTTCGAAGAAATTGGCTTGGATTTATCTTAGAAATATTATTCACCTGCATGGTGTGACTGTGTCTATTATCTCATATCGAGCCACTCAGTTTACATCGCATTTTTGGAGAGTTTTGCAGCATGAGTTAGGCACACAGGTTGAGTTGAGTACGACATTTCATCCCCAGACAGACATGCAGTCCGAACGTATAATTAGATCTTGGAGGACATGTTGAGAGCATGTGTCATTAATTTTGGAGGCCAGCAAGATCAATTTCTGCTGCTAGCAGAGTTCACCTACAACAACAGCTACCAGTCAAGTATCTAGATGGTTCCGTATGAGGCCTTATATGGAAGGCGATGTCATCCTCTGATTCATTGGTTTGAGATTAGGAAGTCTAGGTTATAAGTCACTTATTTTATTCGTGACGCTTTGGAGAAAGTAAAATTGATTTAGGAGTTGCTTCGTACAACGCAGTCCAGGAAAATGAGTTATGCTGATAGGAAAGATTCTGATGTGGCATTCATGGTGGGTGAAAAGGTTCTACTCAGAGTTTCACCCATGAAGGGAGAGTTTGAGAGGTGGTTTACAAACTTGCCTTGCCATCTAGCTTATCAGGAGTTTATCCAGTGTTTCATGTTTCCATGCTTTAGAAGTACTATAAGGATCTGTCCCATATGTTGGATTTCAGCTCGGTGTAGTTGGACAAGAATTTGACTTATAAAGAGGAGCCAGTGCCCATTTTAGATAGGTAGGTTTGGAAGCCAAGGCCAACGGATATTGCATCAGTGAAAGTTCAGTATAGGGGTAAACCGGTCAAGGGGCAACCTGGAGACTGAGCATGATATGCGTAGTAGATATCCTCACCTTTTCAGCATTTCAGGTATGACTCTAAACTCGTTCGAGGATGAATATTTGATTAAGAGGGGGAGAATGTAACAACCCGGATGGTCATTTTGTGTATTTATCCTTTTTCCCCATTTAATGCTCCACGCATGTGTATTTGTTGTTATGTGACTTGTGGGGATGATTGAAATTTGTTTCGGGAAGGTTTTGGAGCGAACTGAGACACTTAGTCTCATTTTGGAAGCTTAAGTTGTAAGAGTTGTCCAAGGTTTGACTTTTGTGTAAACGACCTCGTATTCGTGTTTTGATGGTCTCAATAGGTTCGTATGGTGATTTTTGACTTAGGCGTATGTCCAAATTTGGATTTGGAAGTTCTTAGGTTGATATGGCTCTAATTGCCGAAAGTTGGAAACTTGAAGGATTGTAAAGTTCATAAGTTTGATCGGGGGTTGAATTTAATGATATTGGATCTGGATTTTGGTTTAGGTAGTTGGACTAGGTCCGTTTAGTCATTTGGAGCTTGTGTGAAAAGTTTGGGTTCATTCTGCATCGGTTAGGCTTGAATATGACGTTTGATTTGAAGTTGGAAGCTCATAGACTTAAGAGAACGATCTTGATCGATGATTCATGGTTTTGATGTTAATTCTAGTGTTTTGAACCTTTGGATAGGTTTGAGAAAGGTATTAGGACTTGTTGGTATGATTGGACAGGGTCTAGAGGGCCTCGGGTGTGTTTCGGATGAGTTTCAAATCATGTCTATCTTGCTGGCAGTCCTATTACTGGTACTTTCGCACCTGCGAGTTTTAGTCCGTAGGTGCGAGTCCACAGAAGATGGACAATTAGCTGCAGAAGCGAAGTATGGCTGGGGGCAGTAGAGTCCGCAGATACGAAGAATTTGCGCATAAGTGATGTTGCTTCTGCAGGGTCTTGTGTGCAGAAAGATAGTGGAGCACAGGTGCAGATGGTTGGGGACTTAAGTAAGCTCGCAAAAGCAAGCATTATTTTCGTAGAAGCGGAGTCAGAGAAGCGATAATTTTGTCTGCAAAAGCGAAAATCGCTGGGCAGATTAAATAACGGGAGTTTGGTCTATTTTGCATTGTTTGGAGTTTTGGAGCTCTGCTAGAGGCGATTTTGGGAGAGTTTTTCACCACTCTTTGAAGGGAAAATAATCTTACTTGATTTTGATGTTAAATGTTGTTTCCCCGTGGATTATTACACCTAGACTATGTGACTTAAAGGAATAATTTGGGGTTTTGGCTATGATTTTGGAGAGTAAAAATTGGAGATATGGGGGCCGATTGAGGTCAGCTTTAGATGAAACTTGTATATTTTGACTCATTGGAATGAGTCTTAGGGGTTTGTAAGTTTTGTCGGGTTCTAGGGTATGGGCGCGAGTTGACTTTTGATTGACTTTGTGTAATTGCATAAAGATCGAAACTTTGTTGTTTGGGGTTGTTTCATATGGCCTTATTTAATGTTATTGAGTATTTTTTGGCTAGATTCAAGCCATTTGAAGGTTGATTCGCATGGGAAGGAATTTTTAGAGTATTGATTTGGCTTTCTTGAGGTAATTATCATGCCTAAACTTGGTTGAGGCGCTAGTTGCCTGGGTTATTAGTATTGGCTAAGTGTTGTGGGTGGTGCATATGCGAAAGGTTGAGCCCATGTGTGTGCATCGGGATTTTATGCATTATCGAGGTAGTACTTAGGTTAATTTATGCCACGAATTGACTGTTAAGCTTCTTTCTATCATGTTTCTTATGTTTATGCCATTTTGTGAGCTAATTGAATCATGTTAGAGGTTACATATAGGTTAATCTCATGTTCAAGCATGATAATTGCTATTTTGTAGCGTAAACGCTTAATTTGAGCTATGGTATTACATTTCGCACATGCATACACCTTAGCATGCCACTTATATCAGTTCATGAAAACGTGATTTGATATCCATTATTCATGTACATGTATTCTTATATATGATTTCTGTGTGACATGGACCGAATTGATAGTATGTGAGTGGTCCATGCTGGTTGGATTATGATAACACGTGAGTGGTGTGTGCGGTTGTTATATATGGCACGTGAATTATTCGTACAACGTCTCGATAAGGATCTATTCCCTAGGGTCACCCTCTCATATTTCTCTCTTGATGGTATACACACCGTATGAGAAAAGATTGATCAGTATTTGATTTTTGCATCTCTTCTCTATTTGTAAACACCTTGGATGTATACATGTTTTATTCGCATATCTTCTTTATATGATAGATCTGGAATGTATACATGCCTCGTTGTTCATATCTTCTCTATATGCTATTTGGTTAGATTAGTGCGAGCACGACACATATCTCCTCTATGTGTCTACCCATGGACACGAGATTTGATCATATATGCATTTCTTCTCTATATGCTATAGTGTGAACTCATACATGATTTGGCACATCTTCTTTATGTGCACGGATTTTGGTTATATTTGTGTTTGATGCTTAGGGGAGTACCATTGCTGTGTACTTGTACATGTTATGAATTGAGCAGGTTTTTAGCGTGTATCATTGATAGTTATTGCCACTATTACCTCGCTGAGGTTAGTCATGATACTTGCTGAGTACATGAGGTCGGTTGTACTCATACTACACTCTACACTTAATTGTACAGATCCAGGTATTGGACCCAGCTGAGAGCTATTCACGTTTGCTGTGAGTTGCAGAGAGACGAGGTAGAGTTGCATTCCGATCGCAGTTCTTGACGTCTCTTTCCATTGTAGTTACTATTGTTGTTATTCAGACAATATTTCTATTTCGTATTTTCAAACTTGTACTTTTATTGTAGAGCTCATGACTCTGTATTGCTAGTTTGGGGGGATTCTATGTATTGACACAATTTATTTATGACATTTGATTTTAGATTTGTACTATTTCCGTTAATTTTGTTATCTTGTTCCGCTTTTGTTATGCTTGGCTTGCCTAGCAAGTGAGTAGGAGTCATCACGCCCGGATGGTAGTTTTTGGGTCATGACTTATACACTCTTTGTTGACGATTTAAAATTTTCCTATGCAACCATCATATATTATTTCATATATATATATATATATATATATATAGGGGGAGTTTGTGAATAAAGTTTTCCTTGGTAGGGAGTACTAAAATATCTCCGGAATAGTAAAAAATCAACTAACAAAAAAAAAGAGTCATAGGAACAAGTGCAAAATAGTAATTTCATAAAATTCTAAAAGTAGCATTTTGGGCTCCACGGTTATTCAAACAACAACAACAACCACCCAGTGTAATCTCATAAGTGGGGTCTGGGAAGGGTAGGATGTACGCAGCCTTACCCCTACCCTGGAGGGACGGGGAGACTGTTTCCGATAGACCCTCGGCTAAAGACGGTGAAGGAAGCCCTGATATCAAGAAATAGCAACACAAATAATTAGAAAACTAAATCGAAAATAGCAACATGACTCCACAGTTATTCGTAAATTCTAATTTTGGTCTTTGTGATATGTGACTAGGTACATTTAACTTTCAATTTGTTAAAATATGCATTTTGGGTCGCTTTATGTAGGAAATATATTATATTGAGACTATTTTTACTATATTATCCTCAATTATGGAGTAACAATACAAACTTAACATAATACATGTGTATATAATTCGTTAAATTTGTGAAGATTCACATGTATAGGGATCAAAACTGGGCACTTCAATTAGTTGAAGGTTAAATTTGTTTTAGTTAGATATTAGAAAGACTAAAATTAGAGATCGTCAATATTTGAGGGACTAAAAGTACAAATTTCCCTTACAATTTGTTTTTGATTTTGGGGTGGGGAGCGTGGACGGTGGACTTTGCCGGCAAATTAATGTTTTTTAAGGGACGATGCTTTCAACATCTATGGAAACAGAGGTAAGATTAAGCTCGGTATTTCACTGGTGTATTAATTAAACTAGTACCGTTTGTGCATTGAATTCCTATCTTCATATCTTCACGTGTATCCAACTGCTTGCTCAGTTATGCTACTTATTTAGTGAAGTAATCTAATTTCTTGGGATGCTTGTAGTAACTGGCCGTGCCAGAGCTTTGATTTAATAACAAAAGGTTTCCTTTTGGGTTTTGTTTTTTTTTTTTT
>AWOL01S0035756.1:218998-243028 GCA_000715115.1 Nicotiana otophora | reverse complement strand
GGGGGGGAGGGGTATTTTTAAAGCTTTTAAATTTCTTTATTGTATGTTTTCCAAAAATTTCAACTTTAGAAGACAAGAAACTAACCCCTTTACAGCTACACTAGAATTTTTCCTTATACCAAGAAATTAAACAATTGATATATAATCAAGAAAACTCATTTGTTTCTTTGTCTGCACAATATAATTTTTCATAGAAGGAGATTCAATATAATCGAAGGAATTAAACAATTGAATCTCCTTATTCCTACCTAGCTCTTCCCCTAGAATGGCATGGAAATGTATGAAAAAGAGTGATATTGTTAGCACACTAAGTTAGTTACATTGTTTCTCTTTTGCGATTGATGGTGTCCTAGCTGCATTGCGCATGTTTCGACTAATCCACGGGGTAGTATTTCCAATCCACGAGCACAGATTGCCAAGGTAATCCGGTCAGCCTAGATATACCGTATAACAACCATAAAGAACTTATTTATCAATTTCACTTTGTCATGACTGTATTGGTAGAAAATAAATAATACATGTGGAGTTATATGTGACTGACATGGCATGATACGTGGATCACTAAGAAGATGACAACTGGAGTGTAATAATTAAAAGATACACAAGTTACAAGAGGTACGGACAAATCACTCACGAGATGAAAGGACGCAATTGCTCGACCCTAAATTGTCCAATGAAGAGACACGGATGGAATGAATCAAGATAATAAAAAGGAGAAGATTCACAAACTTCCAATTAATGAGGAAGAAGAATCGGAACCGTTACAGAATCTTCATAAACAGTTACAATCGCCAATTATAACGGTTCATTTAATGTCATTAATGCTCATAACAAAAAGAAAGAAATGTTATATTTGTAAACCCCTATATAAGGGAAGAGAATTTCACTTGTAAAGACACGTTTTGATTCTTACTGAAATACAATTACTTTCTTTTGTTTTTATTCAATCATTTCCATATTTCTTGTCACGTTTCCTTCCATATAATTGAGAAAGTACGAAATTTCTTGGTTATCAGTAACATGAGTTCTTCTAAAAAATAGGCTTTGACCGAGAATCTTATTTTTTTGGTTAAACAATGACAAGTGTAATTATCCATGGGTAAAGTAATAGAAAGTATCAAAAATTTAACAATGCAAGAACACCATTAATCTATTCGAGGGACTCTTGTTATGTTATTATATTTCAAGTGCATGAGTCTGAAAATATAACAGAAAACAAAAGATTGGACAAGAGAACACCAGCATTAGCATGTAAGATATTTGATGGCCTTGCTTCATAGGCACTGCTAGCACCCGAAAAAGAGGCAACCAAAGATAACTATTGTTCACCTAGAGAGCTTAAAGAGGAGGAGTGATTGAATAGTTTTTTTAATGAGTTGAAATGTAAACATTGATTCATTTAGTCAATGTTGATCCTGTGAGTTTAACTAGTTCATAGATTCAGTTCTTCCTTTTGTGTGACCTATTTGTCTGAGTTCGGCCGTTCAGGATTATTCAAGTGCACACCTAATTCAGCCATCTCTTCCTTGTACCAACAATGAATATTCTAAAATCAGGTTCCAGATGCTTTGATTGTGTCATTTCTAAGTTGTCATATATAGAGAGTAAACAGAAAGTCCACGGCATATTTTTAACATATCTGAGCCCAATTGGCCAAGAGTCCACAACCCAATTAACCCAATCCAATTAAAAGGTTTGGAGGACAACTAAAACGACGACATGTAGGCAATAAACTATGCCGTCTTGTTTAAAGTTCAAGACTTTATCTGAGCTTGTCATAAGATTTAATCCAATAGTTGTGGTCCCTCACTCCAGCACATCATTAACAACCCCAACAAACTAAGAATGTTCTTCTCACTCTCTCCATTCACTAACACCCGTTCTCAAATATACTCACAGTATGTCTGTATCACTCCTCCGAGGAAAAATATTGGAGAAAAGAGGTCTGTAGGATTGAGCAAACGCTCAGTCAACACCCTTCATCTGCCCTAATATTTATCTAACGAAAGAGCTATTTCATATTTTGAGGGGAATTCATTTTCCACAAGAAACTTGAGAGAAAACCCCTTGATATTTCTTAGAAATATTCGAACCCTAAAATAATACAAAAATATTTTCTATCTTTAGTTTTTGGTTGTTTTATAATTCATATTCAGAAAACTCCTAAAGAATAAATTTGTTGTTCTATGTTCCTTCTTGTTATCAAAAGTTAAAGCTGGAAGTAGAATATAGTTGAGTTGGTTCTTAAAATATTGCAAAATTTTGCTGCTAACATCCATTTTTGTTCCTTCTCTATTTATTTATTTATTTATAATGTTGATACTGTGAATCAAAGCTTTTGAAGAGCCATTTAAGATGAGTTGGATTCTATGGTGTTTAGTTGCTTAGATTTAATATCTGTTTCTGGAGAGGAGTATTTTTGTATGAATGTTGAGTTTTTAGTGATAGTTATGGTTTTCTGACTTTAGGTTTTCTTCAATTTGTTTTGGTGTGTTCTCTTTAGAGTTTAATCATCTTAAATAAAATTTGGTGAAGTCTCTGTTGTTGGTTCTAATCAATCTAAATATAAAAGCAAGCTAAAATTCAAATTAGTGGCTTAAAGCCAGACATCAATAAGGTTTGTATATATTTTTATCTAAACTTGTTTGTAATGTGTTCGAGTCATCTTGCACATATTCTTACCATTCACAAAAACTTATATAATATTGTAGGAAATATTCTAGTTTAACGTAATATATTTTAAAATTTAAATCACCTAGAAATTTTAATTTTTACCACTAAGTAAAATGTCAAAAATAGTTCTTACATTTTGAACAGTTCAAATCTATTTTGAAGTAAAATAAAATAGCTTCATACATGTTTTTACTTTAAATTCTCATCATCTAGTGATCTCAATTTTTCACGAAGTGTAATGTCTATTTCATACTTTTGTATAATAATTTAGATATATTTTGAAGTGAAAAAATGGCTTAATCCACTTTGACTATTCAATTTTCTAGGCTTAACGTAATTGCTTTAGTGGCAGCCTTGTCTAAGACTTCCAACATTGCTTGCTCAACTTTTCCGCCTCAGTTAAACTCACACGCACATTCTCTCGCTGGCTAATATACTTAAACTCGAGACTTTTCTATTCATGGGTATCTGTTAGTCCTGGACTCCTGGTCAAAGAATGTTGGGTATTAAATTCGGATATCGGGTCGGGTCGCTTTATATGAGCTGACCCAATCCATTTGGGAAGAAATAGAGTTTGAGAACAAAATAACTTCTTTGGAGAAGTTACTACAGTTTGAGTATAGTTAAGAAGCAGTTTTCTCAAAGCAGTTTCTTTCTTTCCCTTTAAAAAAGCCTTATTTTGGCTTCCTATTCCCATAGAAAAAAATTCCAAGAAAGAAGAACGAGCCTTTCTTCAGATAAACCTTCTTCTTTAACAGAAAAGAGTTTTCTTTTTTCTTTTGCAAAAATACAGGCAAAGAAAGACATTTAGTTTGTGGGAATACACTTTATTTCCTAGTGATTCAAAGGTTGATTTGGGACAATTCTTTTAGTGGTGAGTTCAACGGTTTTCGCTGCGTCAATAAGATACACGACTCGTTGTTCTCGCCCATCGTTATTATCTATCATTGGTATCAGAGCGCGGTGATTGTGTGCTCTGTCAAGATGAACACACATTGATTCTATTTTTATTTTTTTTAAGTTTCTGTGTCGTTTGCTATACGTTCACTGTTATCTTTCGGATGAATTTGATATAAATAACTAGTTTGTGGCGTGAAATTGAACCCACAAACAAATAACACATAATATCATTATCATGAAATAGAAGCCTAACTTTCTTGATCCATGCGCCTGTAGTATGTAAAAGCGAGACAGTTATGTGTTAATGCAATTTGGCTCATGAGAATAAGTCACTGCTACAATATTTTCTGTACCTATTATCTTAATGAATAATGATTGTTTTGGTTTCTTTACTTGCAAAATAAATACAATGAAGTTGTTCATGTTTTGATAATTTACATGATATTCAGACTTGAAATAGTGAATATTGTATATAATTTTTGTTAGTTGGAAACCATGTAGTAATAATTATATCCATTAGGCAAAGTAAATTACTGATTTGCCTGAATCATTAATAAGGACAGTGAAATAAATATGTGAATGACATTATGTTCAGGTATTAGGAATACTAAAAAAAAAGAAAATTGGTTCCTAGTATTTTTTTGTACATTTTTCCAGAAGAAATTCATACCACATTTTTTATTAATGAATTGATCTTAAGACAATTATTTTTGAAATTGTTTAGTCATATCCCTTACATTAATATCCTTCTACAAGTAATTGTGATATATGTTGTCACATTGAATAGTTGCAGCCATTCTTATTGTGTTCCTTGGTCCTATTTCAGATATGGCTGAACAGGGACAAGTTCGAATTACTCCGAGTGGGAGTTCTCGAAGTCAAGGAAGGGGACAACGTTAAAGGATACGTCGTCGCAGGAATTATTTCTATAATGATTCATACTCGGAGCCTGAAGTCATCAGGAATGTCCCAAGGGCGAGGCAAAATGAGTTAAGGGATCAAAGGGCTGAACGAAGGGAAGGAGAAAAGAAATTTAGGGAATTTAAGGAATTTAAAATGGGCCCTAATGCTTCCGTTCCTGAATATGTACACATTTTTCAGTTAAAAAGAGTTGAATTGTTTAATTACATAGAGATAACTGATTGGGAAGCATTAGCTATTTTAGCAGACTCTCTTCGAGAGCCTTCAGGTAAAATTTTAACTGATACTTGGCCTAGTGCACCTTTTAGCGTGTATGTACAAGAGTTAGTGTTCGATTGGTACATGTATGTCCTAGCAAACATGTAAATTATTATTATGTGTTTTATCTTAATGAAATTTAAGTTATGTTACTTGTCTCACCAGTTACACACATTATTTATCATATTTAATAATGGATTGAGACTTGAAATAAAGCACATACTAAGAAGTGATTTTAATATTAATTAAAATATTTAGATATAGATGATGAATGGAAGCGTAGTGACCGTTCGATTCTATACTAAATGTAGAATTAATATTATAATTAATTTACTTGAGTGTGTAATCACATGCATAAATTGATTGAAGTATATATTGATGAGTTAAACTTGTAATATTGTCTCTAATAACAGACATGGTATCGAAAAGTATCATTGCTGACTTGAACAAGGGTGACAAACTGAATGGTGAAAATTACGACATCTAGAGTCATAAGATGTGGTATGTACTCGAAGAGCAAGATGCTCTTGAAAGTATTAACCATTCTATGAGTCACCCAGAGGAGGGTAACACTGCCCAACACAGGAGGGATCTGGAAACTTACAATAATTGGAAGAAGAAAGATTCCACTGCACGTGAAATTATTGTAAGTTCAGTTGCTGATGATCTCATCCATGAATGTGAGTAATATCCTACTGCTCAAGCCATGTGGGCACATTTAAGAGAGGCATATGGGGGTACGACTGTGACTCGTCTTCGACAGCTGACAATCAAGTTTGACACGTACAAAAAGCGTCATAATCACGGTGTCAAGCAACATCTACGGGTGATGTCAAATATGATTGCTCAACTCAAAAGTGCTGGCCATGTTCTCTCTGATGAGCATCAGGTTCAGGCAGTGATTCGGTCTCTTCTCAATAATTAGGAACATCTGAAGGTTAACTTGACCAACAATGATATCATCAAAACTTTTGCTGATGTTGCCCGTCATGTGGAGCTTGAAGACGAGCGGCTTAGTGCTGCTAAAGTTGTACCTAATGCCTTTTTGGCAGAATCAAATGGTACAAAGAGATCAAGCTTCAAGCGCAAGAGAAACTGGAAAAATGACGGAAAGGGTAAGGAGACCGTAAAAGCATCCTCCAAGAAAATAAACAAGCCAAATTTCAAGAAAGAAAAACGGTTCTATAAGAAGAAAGACAAGAATAAGATGAAGTGCTACAATTGCCAAGTCCCAGGGCATTTAGCTCGTGAGTGCACTGAGCCGAAAAGGGCAGCATTTCAAAATATGTCTCTTAGTGCTATATATGTTTCTAGCACTGGTTTACTAATTGAATCTTATCTTGTGTGGATTGTAGACTCAGGGGCCACCGACCATGTGAGTCGTGATAGAGAAGCATTCATAGAGTTTCGTCGAGTTTCACCTGGATCAAAGCATATATATGTGGGAAATAATGCAAAACTAGAAGTCAAAGGGATAGGCACTTGCAGAATGGACATGCGTGGTGGCCGTTCTTTGATGTTGCATGACGTCCTGTATGTTCCAGAGATTCGACAAAACTTAGTCTCTGTATCTGTTCTTCTATATTTAGATTTCAATTTGAACTTTAGTCGCAGTGGTCTTAGAATTACTCAGGACAATATTTTTTTATGGTTTTGTACATCGTTATGATGGTTTTATTATGTTAGATTGTAATCCTTCTAGGTATAACTATTATGTTGACCATTGTGTTATGGCATGTTATTCTAGTAACAATGATATTGATGTTATTACATGGCATGCAAGATTAGGTCACATAGGGAAGGATCAAATGAATAGATTGGCTAAGGAAGGGCATCTAGGTTCTTTCTCTAAAATTGAAATGTCAACTTGTAAAAATTGTCTTGCTGGAAAGATTACACGTAAACCATTTGGAAAGGCTAAGAGAACTGATTTTTCATTGCAATTAATCCATTCTGATATCTGTGATCCAATGAATGTGAGGGCTAGGTCTGGTGCTTTATATTTTATTACGTTCATTGATGATTTCACACGCTTTTGTTATGTCTATTTGATTTCTTATAAATATGAAGCACTTGAATGCTTTAAGAAATATTTGAATGAAGTTGAGAATCAATTAGACAAAAAGATTAAGACCTTAAGAACCGATAGAGGGCGTGAATATCTATCAAAAGAATTTGAAGAATTGTGTAATGAAAAGGGTATCACCAGACAGTTAACTATTCCGTACACACCTCAACAAAATGGTGTAGCAGAAAGGAGGAACAGAACATTACTGGACATGATAAGGTCCATGATGGCGCAGGCAAATTTACCTATCTCCTTTTGGGGAGACGCGTTATTGACTGCAACCTACATATTGAACAAAGTGCCTTCTAAATCAGCTTCTTCCAACCTACATATTGAACAAAGATTATATTTTCTTGGTATCTCCCACAGAAATAGATGAGCCAAAGTCTATGACTGAGGCTTTATCGAGCCTTGGAAAAGATGAGTGGATGATAGCAACGAAAGAAGAATTAGAATCCATAAAAACCAACAAAGTATGAGATCTAGTTGACCTTCCGCCTGGGCGTAGAGCCATTGGGAACAAATGGGTTCTCAAAGTTAAACGCATAGCGGATGGGTCAATAGAAAGATACAAGGCACGATTGGTGGCAAAAGGCTTTACTCAAGAAGCTGGAATAGATTATGAGGAAACATTTTCACCAGTTGTGAAGTTTACCTCAATTCGCTTACTTTTGGCTATTGTTGCACGTTTGGATTTGGAATTACATCAAATGGACGTGAAGACAGCTTTTCTCAATGGAGAACTAAACGAAGAAATCTACATGGAATAATCTGTAGGCTTCATTGTTAAAGGCCAAGAAAAGAAGGTCTATAAATTGAAAAGATCTATTTATGGCCTGAAACAATCTTCAAGGCAATGGTATTTGAGATTTCACAAGGAGGTGATCTCATATAATTTCACCATGATCAATGAAGACCATTGCATTTATGTGAAGAAGTCCAATGGGATGTTTGTAATTCTTTCTCTTTATGTGGACGATATTTTATTGGCCAGAAATAATTTGGAGTATTTAAAAACTATCAAGTCATGGCTTTCAAAGTCATTTGACATGAAAGATATGGGCGAGGCAGACTATATCCTTGGAGTTAAGATCCAAAGAGACCGTTCCAAAAAGTTATTGAGTCTATCTCAAGAAACTTATATAAAGAAAATTTTGGAGCGTTTTCGCATGAATGTTTGCAAATTCATGGATACTCCTATAGCGAGAGGTGAAACTTTAAGTTTTGAAATGTGTCCCAAGACTAAAAATGAAAAGGAAGACATGTCTCGAGTTCCATATTCAAGTGTTGTCGGGAGCTTAATGTATGCTATGATGTGTACTCGCCCAGATATTTGTTATGCCGTAGGTCTGGTTAGCAGGTATCAATCCAATCTCGGAAGAGATCATTAGAAAGCTGTGAGGAGAATTTTCAGATACCTGAAGGGAACTGTAGATTATTTACTATGTTATAGTGGAAATGATTTATACTTGAGAGGATATACAGATGTTGATTAGGCTGGTGATCGGAATGATAGAAAATCAACATCTTGTTATGCCTTCTTACTTAATGGTGGTGCTATATCATAGAAAAGTAAGAAACAAACCTGTACAACCCTTTCAACAATGGAAGCTGAGTTTGTGGCTTGTGCGTCTACAGTACAAGAAGCTGTTTGGTTGAAGAGATTCTTTGAGCATTTGGATATTACAAAGAACTCTCAAGGTCCCATGACTCTATATTGTGATAGTCAAGCAGCTATTGCATATACAAAAGATCCTAAGTATCACAGCAAGACCAAACACATTGACATCAAGTATAACTTTATAAGAGACATGGTATCAAGTGGAGAGATAAATTTACAATACATTCCTGCGCGAAGCATGATAGCTGATCCTTTTACAAAGGCGATATCTAGAGACTTGTTTGAGAAACATGTTATGGCTCTACGTTTGCGAAGGATATGAACATATATATGTATTGTAAATGATTTTAGTTTTATAATATGCTCATCAATATTTGACTCTAGAATTTATGCTTATATCTCATATGCATGTGATGAATGTTTTGTTGATAAAGTGTGTCGAACAAGTCGCAAGATTGGCTCTCTC
Source organism: Nicotiana otophora (assembly GCA_000715115.1). Classification (NCBI taxonomy): domain Eukaryota; kingdom Viridiplantae; phylum Streptophyta; class Magnoliopsida; order Solanales; family Solanaceae; genus Nicotiana; species Nicotiana otophora. The sequence continues at coordinate 234,121 of AWOL01S0035756.1, read as the reverse complement.
ACACGAGCAATTTCCTCTTATGTTAAGAATCGTGAAGAGATGAGACCTTATAAAATCTTGGATAATGTGAGGTTATATTTACTTGTAGAGATCGGTCTTGACAACTAATCAGACTTACGCATTTCACTATTCGATTGTGACTTGTTTTGTAAGCCAGATGGAAGATTCTCTAAGAAGATGGTTTGAGGATTATTGAAGTGAAAAACTCGGGTTAGACATTTGGACGTGTATAGACCAAGATCTGTACGGTGTTGAATGATTAAAATAATAAGGCACACACTCCAATATAAGGTAAGAACACTGTAACATATGTTTCATACCACGTGTGATATCGACCAATGGGATAATGAAAGAATGAGTCCCTGCTTCTTCATTGCGTGAGATCCCAAAGAAGTTATATAAACTTTTATTAAGATACCCTTTGACCTTTTACTGTCTCTTGAAATGCCAATCAGTGTTGCTACTTTAGCATGGCACTAATAGCCATGAATGATTCGGCAATGCAGTGCATGTCTAGGAAAGCAGTTGATTTGGAATGGAAAGATTCGAGTAGAAAGGGAAGACGACTAAAATTTAGTAATTTAACTTGTATTCATAGGTCGACCATTACACTTACCACAAGGGTATTGGGTGTAATTGTGGATACAAAGTTAAACCTGAACTCGAGTTTACCTCTTTCGAGGATGAGGGATCAAATAACTAGCTACTGGAGTAGCGAATGATGTCTGGGGTATAGCGAGTAATAACATCCTCATGATACTAGTGAATCCTTTCCGAATGTTATCGAATTTCTACATAGAGCTTTAGAATAACCTTAATAGGTTTGAAATATATTATAGCTCTTGATGCTCGCAGGTCGTACAAACTACTTGTCTGTATGAATTAAGTGTGTTATTTATTCATGCTACTGGTTTGAGTTCCAGCCCATCATGAGCGAAGTGGGAGATGTTGGGTATTAAATTCGGATACCGGGTCGCTCTATATGGGTTGACCCAACCCATTTGGGAAGAGATAGAGTTTGAGAACAAAATAACTTCTTTGGAGAAGTTACTACACGTTTGGGTGTAGTTAAGAAGCAGTTTTCTCAAAGCAGTTTCTTTCTTTCCCTTTAAAAACCCTTATTTTGGGCTTCCTATTCCCATAGAAAAAATTCCAAGAAAGAAGAACGAGCCTTTCTTCAGATAAACCTTCTTCTTTAACAGAGAAGAGTTTTCTTTTTTCTTTTGCAAAAAAATACACAAAGAAAAATATTTAGTTAGTGGGAATACACTTTGTTTCCTAGTGATTAAAAGGTTGATTTGGAGCAATTCTTTTGGTGGTGAGTTCAACGGTTTCTGCTGCGTCAATAAGGTACACGACTCATTGTTCTCGCCCCTCGTTATTATCTGTAAAAGAAATTTCTCTGACTATTAGTTGTTGTCTGATTTCCTTAGTATTAAAAATGTTAAGTAAAATATGTTATCCTAGATTTAATATCTTGAAGGGCTGCAAATATATTTGTTTTAAATTTAGTTGTTCATGACATTTGACCTCTAATAATATTGTGTTTGCTGTTTTTTCTTTGGTTATCTTTTCTACCAAAGGACAAGACTTGTGTTTTATAATGGAACATCATTAACGTGTTGGTTTGATTTCTTCTCTTTTAGTTATTCTTTTTTTTTTACTCGACTTAATCATCAAAAAATTTCATGGATCAAGATTACTAGTTTTAATTGTCTATTCTAAATTGTTGTTGATAGAATATAATTATAAAGAGTAATACTAAAGTTACCGAGTTGCATAAGAAGTAGTGGGTCGAGGTAGGCCAAAGAAGTATTGGGGAGAGGTGATTAGGCAAGACATGGCAATGCTTCATCTTACCGAGGGCATGACCCTTGATAGGAAGATGTGAAGCATGAGAATTTGGGTAGAAGGTGAGGTAGTCGAGCATTTTCCTTGTCCATACCAGCAGTATTAGTGTTAGTCTTGTATTTTCTTAGTCGTCGATTTCTATTACTATTTGTTGTTTCTTTCGCTTTAATGTTCTTATAATTTTATAGTTGGTGTTATAGCTTGTTGATACTGCTTTTTTCCTCTTTCTTTGATGCGAGATCTATCGGAAACAACCTCTCTACCTTCTCAAAGTAAAGGTAAGGTCTGCGTGTTGCGGAAGCCAAATATATAGAGAGATTAAATCATAAATACTATATCTAAAGGTAGCTAATAAACAGTAAATGAGATAATAATAAAAAGAACACCAGAAATTAATGAGGTTCGGCAAAATATTATTTTTGCCTAGTACTCGGACACAATCAACTCAAACTTTATTTCACTCCAAAAAATACAAGTGAAATACTACAAGAGAGAAAGAAGATTCAAATGCCTTAGGAGATAAGAAGGCAAGTGAGAAATATTTTCAAATGAACAAAATCCTTGTTATTTATAGAAGGAAAATGGCCTTAATAATGTCATGCATGACATCATATTAAGTGTGAACATGCAATGTAAATGCATGAAAAATGCATATACCAATTTCTTCTTAAAAGAAGGCTTCAAATGTTCACACTAGTTCACATTAATCTTGTCAAATTCAACAAATCTTCACCTTGGCAAGATTTCACTTTTTAAATTTTCTCTTACTGATAAATTTTGATTGTGTCTTCAACTTCAATCTTCAAAGTTCAACAATGTTGATCAAGTTCAAATAATGTTGAAACTTGATCGCAGTCACTACTTTTGTTAGCATATCGGCAGGGTTGTCTGTAGTCCGAATTGTTTGCACCATGACTCCACCATCTTCTATAATATCTCGTACAAAGTGATATCAAACATCAATGTGCTTCGTACTTGCATGATAAACTTGGTTCTTTGCTAATTGGATAGCACTCCGACTATCACAAAATAGTGTGATGCTTTCTTGACCAATACCAAGATCTCTAAGCAACCCTTGAAGCCAAATTGCCTCATTTACAGCCTCCTAATTGCCATGTACTATGCCTCAGTAGTAGACAAAGCAACCGTTGACTGCAAAGTAGACTTCCAACTAACTGGTGCATTTGCAAAAGTAAAAACATAACTAGTAGTTGATCTATGCTTGTCCAAATCACCCGCATAATCCGAGTCACAATATCCAACTAGATACTGACTATCTTCCTGCTCAAAAATCAATCCAACATCCACAATATTATAAATATACCGTAGAAATCCATTTCACAGCTTGCCAATGCTCCTTTCCTAGATCATGCATATACCTGCTTACAATTCCGATAACATGTGAAATATCAGGTCTTGTGCAAACCATTGCATACATCAAGCTACAAACGGCATTCGCATATGGCACTCTTGACATATACTCTCGTTCAACTTCATTCTTCGGCGACATAGCAGCACTAAGCTTAAAGTGAGGAGCAAGAGGAGTGCTAACAGACTTCGTGTTCTCATTCATGCCAAATAGATCTATTACTCTCTTCAAGTGTTCTTTTTGAGATAGATAGAGTTTCTTTGAATGTCTATCTCTTTTTATATCCATGCCAAGAATTTTCTTCGCCTCACCCAAATCCTTCATCTCAAACTCCTTTCTTAGATGAATCTTCAACTTCTCAATTTTCTCTTGACTTTTGGAAGCTATCAATATATCATCAACGTATAGGAGAAGATATATGAAAGATCCGTCTTCAATCTTGTGCAAATACACAGAATGATTGTATTTGCTTCTTCTGTACTTCTGCCACAACATAAACTTGTCAAACCGTTTGTACCATTTTTTAGAAGATTGTTTCAATCCGTACAACGATTTTTCAAGTTTGCACACCATATTTTCCTTTTCAGCAACTTTGAATCCTTCTGGTTGAGTCATATAGATTTCCTCTTCCAAGTCTCCATGTAAAAATGTAGTTTTTACATCTAACTGAACTAGTTTCAAATTCAACTGTGCTACCAAAGCCAACAAAACTCTAATGGAGGAGTGTTTCACGACTGGAGAAATCACCTCCTTGTAATCAATTCCCTCCTTTTGAGCATACCCTTTGGCCACCAATATTGCTTTGTAGCGAACATCTTCTTGGTTAGGAAATCCTTCTTTCTTTGCAAATACTCATTTGCACCCAATTGCTTTCTTTCCTTTCGAGAGATTGGCCAATTTCCATGTGCAATTCTGATGAAGGGACTACATTTCTTCATTCATGGCAATCCTCCACTTATCTTCTTCTGAACTTTGAACTGCATCTTTATAAGTGGTAGGAACACCATCAGCTGCAATTGAGGCTGCACAAGTCACTATCTCTATGAGATGAACAAATTTCTTTATTGTTCTTTTTGGCTTGCTGGTTGCTATTGATTCAAGTTGTTGTTGGGGTTCCTGAGTTGGAATCTCCCCTTCCACTGACTCTTTTTCCAGGGAAAAATCTTCTATCGTTTCTTCTTTTTCTCCCTGTATTGGGAAAATTAATTTTCCCTCAAACTCCACCTGCTTTGAAGCACCATCAGTTTGTTTGACATCTTCAACTGTCACCTTATCTGTTATGGCAGATTCATTGAAGGTAACATCTCTGCTGAATATAACTTTTCTTGTCTATGGACACCATAATCGGTATCCTTTGACTCTATAAGTAATCTCCATAAATATAGCTTTCTTTGCCCTCGGATCCAATTTTGACTCTTTCACATGATAGTATGTAATTGAGCTAAACACATGCAAAAAATTATAATCTTCAGCAGGTTTTCCATACCATTTTTCAAATGGTGTCTTGCCTCCAATAGCGGCAGATAGTAAACAATTAATGAGGTGGAATGCATATGTTATTGCCTTAGCCCAAAATTCTTTGCCCAAGCCAGCATTGGACAACATACACCGAACCTTCTCCAGCAAAGTCCGGTTCATGCGTTCTGCCACTCCATTCTGTTGTGGTGTATTTCTGACGGTGAAATGTCTTAAAATGCCATCATCTTCACAAATTTTATTATAAAGATTATTTTTGTATTCTCCACCGTTATCTGTGCGAAGGCACTTTATCTTTCTATCTATTTGAGTCTCTATCATCGCCTTCCATTTGAGAAAAATTCCTAGTACCTCATCTTTGGTTTTCATAGTATACACCCACACTCTCCGGTAAAAGTCATCAATAAAGGTTACAAAATAGTGTTTTTCACCCAATTAAGGTGTTTTGGAAGCACCCCAAACATCAGAGTAAACATAATCCAAAATACCTTTAGTATTATGGATTGTTGTTCCAAATTTAACCCTTGTCTGTTTTTCCTTGACACAATGCTCACAAAACTCCAAATTTCAACTCTTTACTCCTTTTAACAATCCTTGATCTGATAAAATTTAAGGATTTTCCTCCAGTATGTCTCAAGCGCATGTGCCATAGCTTAGTTGCTTCTGCCTCCTTGTCATCACTAGTTGTCACTGTTGCTATCCCAATAATTGTACTACCGTGATAGTGGTACATGTTATAATTTGGCCGAATTTCCTTCATTACCACTAGTGCACCGGAGCATATTCTCATTATCCCATTTTCTACAACGACTTTGAGCCCCTTTGACTCTAGGTCTCCTACATAAGTGAGATTTGTCTTCAATTCCGGTACATATCGAACATCTGTTAATGTTCTGATCAATCTATCATGGTTCCTTAATCGGATTTAACCAATACCATATGCGGTAAGAGGATTGTTATTCGCAGTGTGAATAACTCCACATTCCCCTTCTTGAAAATCAATGAGCCAGTCCATGTTGGGACACATATGATAGCTACAAGCTGAATCTATCAGCCATATGTCAGATAGTTTGAACGGCTCAGTTGTAACTAGTGAGAAATCAGAGTCCTCACAATAAGCTACATTTGAATCCATGACAACATTCCCATTGTTAGGTTTGGCCTTGTTTTTCAACTTTGGACAGTCTTTCTTCCAGTGCCATTTTTCTCGGCAAAAGGTGCATTCATCTTTGCTAAGTCTGGATCTTGACTTGGATCTTCCTTTCTTCGTTCTCATATGATTTTGAGAACGACCTCTCACAATTAGCGCTTCTCCTTCTCCACTCTTTTTCTTTTCTCTCTTTCTTTGTTCATAGCTGTATAAAGCAGAACAAACTTCCTTGAGAGATACATCATCATTCCCATGAAGTAGAGTTGTTTCGAGGTGCTCGTACTCATCGGGAAGTGAACTTAATAACATTAAGGCCATATCTCCATCACTAAAGGTCACGTCCATATTCTGCAAATCTGTCGCCAACTTATTAAAGCTGGTTATGTGATCATTCATTGTAGTATCAGGAACATATGTGAAGCGCAACAATCTTTTTTTCATGTAAAGTTTATTTTGACTGTTCTTCTTTAAGAATTTATCCTCCAATGCATTTAAAGTTTATTCCACAATTTACTTGCAGAAGTTTCTTTTGTGTATGGATACTTATGTTCTCTTGCGAGGTAAGATCGAATGGTACCACAAGCAACGCGGTTGATAATCTTCCAATCTCCTTCTCCGGTATTGTCTGGTTTATTTTCTTCTATGACAATATCTAGCCCTTGTTGAAAAAGGACATCAAGAACCTCAGCTTGCCACATCCTGAAATATCCTGACCCGTCAAAAATTTCAACTGCAAATTTCGCATTTGACATAATTCTTGTCATAAGCGAAGATTCCAATGACGTATTACTGACACCCGATGTGGACTCTTCACTTTTAATATCTCCCATTTTGCTACAGATACTATTTATTTGCTGACAGTATAGAACACCAAAGTGATTCTTTTCTGATGTGAAAGTTCAGACTATGCTGCAACCACAGAGCACACTAAGATAGAACCTTGGCTCTGATACTAATTGTTGCGGAAGCCGAATATATAGAGAGTGATTAAATCACAACTACTATATCTAAAGGTAGTTAATAAATAGTAAATGAGACAATAATAAAAAGAACACCAGAAATTAACGAGGTTCGGTAAAATTTAATTTTTGCCTAGTACTCGGACACAATCAACTCAAACTTTATTTCATTCCAAAAAATACAAGTGAAATACTACAAGAGAGAAAGAAGATTCAAATACCTTAGGAGATAAGAAGGCAAGTGAGAGATATTTGCAAATGAACAAAACTCTTGCTGTCTATAGAAAGGAAATGACCTTAATAATGTCATGCATGACATCATATTAACTGTGAACATGCAATGTAAATGCATGAAAAATGCATATACCAATTTCTTCCTAAAAGGAGGCTTCAAATGTTCACACTAGTTCACATTAATCTTGTCGAATTCAACACTGCATACACACTATCCTCCCCAAACCCCTGTGAGATTTCACTGGGTTTGTTGTTGTTGTTGTTGTTGTTTTATCGAGCTACATAAACCGAACTGAAAAGTGAAAACTTTGGTATGATATTGGTTATAACATTTTTAAAAATCGAAAATCAAAAATGCCGATCCGAAATCTTTCAAAATCATACCAACACGACCGATGAACACCTGCATTACTGGAGCTTAATTAGTAATACACTTTTGAGAGGATTCATGAATTAAATCTAGACTGCGCATAAGTATCTTTTCTTGTTCCTAAACAATACTAATTTCCATTTTCCAAGAAACTTGTGGCCGTTAATGATAATTTTTATAAATGCTTAATTCTGTTTATTTATCTGGTATCTTGATCATTTCTTCACGTGTATTGAACTGGTAGCTCAACTATGCTACTAGTAGCTGTAATTTTTCTATGGTATGTTTTCCAAAATTTCCAACTTTAGAAGACAAGAAACTGAATATTTTACAACCTGGGGTCTAACCCCCTTCCCCTTCCCTTAAAAGGATTAAAGGAATCATGGCTCGTCAAGTGTCATTTGGAATGATCGTTTACCCTTCTTGACAAAATCTGTGTTGATATATTTAATTGGTCCATGGAGTTACTTTCTGGTTTAGGTTGGATTTGCTTAATGTTGGAATGACATTACATTTGCAATTAGGATATGTAATGATGGGTCCATCCCATGTGTAAGTAAGACATCTTCCTTTTGACTTTGAAATATCAAGCCAACTAAAGGAATATTAAGAACGATTTTATGGCAAATATTTATTTGGTTTCACATTGAATATTTGATTCTTGCCAAACTCATGAGATCATTGATGACATCAATGAAGTAATCATAAACACTATAAATAGGTGTTTTGCTCTCATTGTAAAATACACCAACAAAGAAAGAAAGAAAGAGTGAGGTTTCACAGACAAGGTATAAGAAAATAGTCTATGAGGAAAATAGAGAGTGAGCGATATTGTAGTAAGGTGAGATTATCAAAAAAGGGTTATTGCTTTTGAGTATTGTAGTGGTCTTTGTAGTATTTTACTCGGACCTGTAAAGTATAAAATTTGTTGCTATAGTGATATCAGTTGCTCCTCTTAGGGCCGTGGTTTTTCTCTTATTCAAAAGGATTTTCCACGTAAAAATCTTGGTGTCGTTGTCACTCTTTTATTCTTGTTAATTACCGTATCTCGGTGCTATGTTATTATTCCGCTTTTATTACTGTAAATATTATTTATGTAGGGGTTTATTCCCAACAACTGATATCAGAGCACATGTTCTGCTCGTTCACAAAAATACTATTCACTGTCGGTAGTACTATACTAGGTGAAAAACAAAAATGTCTGGAGTAAAGTATGAGGTAGCAAAATTTAATGAAGATAGCGGTTTCTCAACATGGCAAAGAAGGATGAGAGATCTGCTTATCCAACAAGGATTACACAAGGTACTAGATGTTGATGCCAAAATGCCTGATACCATGAAAGCTGAGGATTGGGCTGACTTAGATGAAAGGGCTGCTAGTGCAATCAGGATACACTTATCAGATAATGTGGTAAATAACATCATTGATGAAGACACCGCACGTGGCATTTGGACAAGGTTGGAAAGCCTATACATGTCCAAAACGCTAACAAACAAATTATACATGAAGAAGCAGTTATACGCCCTACAAATGGGTGAAGGTACGGATTTTTTGTCACATTTAAATGTGTTTAAGGGACTAATCACACTGTTCGCCAATCTCGGAGTGAAAATCGAGGAAGAAGATAAAGTCATCTTGTTGTTGAACTCGTTGCCATCTTCGTATGATAATCTGGAAACAACCATCCTGCACGGTAAGACTACCATTGAGTTAAAAGATGTCACATCGGCTCTTTTACTCAATGAGAAGATGAGAAAGAAGCCTGAAATTCAAGGACATGCTCTCATCACAGAAGATAGAGGCAGGAGTTATCAAAGGAGTTCGAGCAACTATGGTAGATCCGGAGCTCGTGGGAAGTTTAAGAACCGATCCAAATCAAGAGCTAGAAATTGCTACAATTGTGATCAACCAGGTCACTTCAAAAGAGATTGCCCAAATCCAAGGAAGGGCAAAGGTGAAACTAGTGGCCAGAAGAATGACGACAACACAACCACCATGGTGCAAAACAATGAAAATGTTGTCCTTTGTATAAACAAGAAAGAGGAATACATGCACTTATCAGATCTAGAGTCAGAATGGGTGGTTGATACAACAACATCTTACCATGTCACACCGGTAAGAGATCTTTTTTGCAGATATGTAGCAGCTGATTTTGGCCTTGTGAGAGTGGGTAACACAAGTTACTCAAAGATTGCGGGGATTGGTGACATTTGTATCAAGACAAATGTCGGATGCACATTGGTTCTGAAGGATGTGCGACATGTACCTGATTTGCGGATGAACTTGATCTCGGAAATTGCTTTAGACCGAGATGGATACGAGAACTATTTTGTAAATCAAAAGTGGAGACTCACCAAGGGATCATTGGTGATTGCAAAGGGAGTTGCTCATGGCACGTTGTACATGACAAATGCAGAAATATGCCAAGGTGAATTGAACGTGGCACAAGATGAGATTTATGCAGATTTGTGGCACAAAAGAATGGGACATATGAGCGAGAAGGGATTGCAGATTCTTGCCAAGAAATTACTCATTTCTTATGCCAAAGGTACAACGGTAAAACCCTGTGACTACTGTTTATTTGGTAAGCAGCATAGAGTCTCATTTCAGACATCGTCTGAAGAAAATTGAATATACTTGATTTAGTATATTCTGATATTTGTGGTCCAATAAAAATTGAATCGATGGCCGGTAACAAATATTTTGTTACTTTTATTGATGATGCTTCACGAAAATTATGGGTTTATATTTTGAAAACCAAAGATCAGGTGTTTCAAGTTTTTCAGAAGTTTCATGCTATGGTGGAAAGGGGGACATGGCAAAAGCTAAAGCGTCTCCGAAGTGACAATAGAGGTGAGTACACTTCAAGGGAATTTGAAGAGTATTGTTCGAACCATGAGATCAGACATGAAAAGACAGTTCCTGGAACCCCACAACACAATGGCGTAGCCGAAAGGATGAACTGCACCATTGTGGATAAGGTGAGAAACATGCTCAGAATGGCTAAACTGCCTAAGTCATTCTGGGGTGAAGCAGTTCAGACAGTCTGTTACATGATCAATAGGAGTCCATCAGTTTCGTTGGCGTTTGACATCCCAGAGAGATTTTGGACCAACAAGGAGGTGTTATACTCTCATATGACGGTGTTCGACTGCAAAGCTTTTGCACATGTACCAAAGGAGTAGAGAACAAAGCTGGATGATAAATCTGTTCCTTGCATATTCATCAGATATGGTGATGAAGAATTCAGATACAAATTGTGGGATCCCGTAAAGAAGAAGGTAATCAGAAGTAGAGATGTAGTCTTCCAAGAAAACGAAGTTGGAACTGCTGATGATATGTTAAAGAAGGCCAAGAATGGTATTATTCCTAACCTTGTTAATGTTCCTTATACTTCTAACAATCCCATAAATGCAGAAAGTACAACCGGCGAGGTTGCCGAGCAGGGGGAAAAACCTGGTGAGGTTATTGAGCAGGGGGAGCAACTTGATGATGATGTCGATTAAGTGGATCACCCCACTCTAGGAGAAGAACAACCTCAACCTTTGAGGAGATCAAAAAGGCCAAGGGTAGAGTCATGCAGGTACCCTTCTACGGAGTATGTCCTCATCAATGATGAGGGGTAGCCAGAAAGTCTTTAGGAGGTGATGTCCCATCCAGAAAAAAGCCAGTGGATGAAAGCCATGCAAGAGGAGATGGAATATTTGCAGAAACATGGCACATACAAGCTGGTTGAACTTCCAAAGTGTAAAAGACCACTCAAATGTAAGTGGGTCTTTAAACTCAAGAAAGATGGAAATGGCAAGCTGGTCAGATATAAAGCTCGATTGGTAGAAAAAGGCTTCGAGCAGAAGAAAGGTATTGATTTTGACAAAATTTTCTCACCTATTGTCAAAATGACTTCTATTCGAATAATCTTGAGCTTAGCAGCTAGCCTAGATCTTGAAGTGGAGCAGTTGGATGTGAAAACTACATTTCTTTACGGAGATTTGGAAGAGGAGATCTATATGGAGCAGCCAGAAGGATTTGAAGTAGCTGAAAGGAAACACATGGTGTGCAGACTGAATAAGAGTCGGTATGGGTTGAAGCAGACACCAAGGAGGTGGTACAAGAAGTTTGACTCATTCATGAATGACTCATTCATGAAAAGTCAAACTTACACAAAGACATATTCTGATCCATGTGTATACTTCAAAATATTTTCTGAAAATAACTTTATTATATTGTTATTGTATGTGGATGACATGTTAATTGTAGGAAAAGACAAGGGATTGATCGCAAATTTGAAGGGAGATTTTTCCAAGTCATTTGATATGAAGGACTTGGGCCGAGCACAACAAATTCTGGGTATGAAGATAGTTCGAGAGCGAACAAGCAGAAAGTTGTGGCTGTCTCAGGAGAAGTATATTGAACGTGTACTGGAACGCTTCAACATGAAGAATGCTAAGCCAGTCAGCACACCTCTTGCTAGTCATCTAAAGTTGAGCAAGAAGATGTGTCCTACAAGTTTGGAGGAGAAATGGAGCATGGCTAGAGTTCCTTATTCTTCAGCAGTCGAAAGCTTGATGTATGCAATGGTATGCACCAGACCCGATATTGCTCATGCAGTTGGTGTTGTTAGCAGATTCCTTGAAAATCCTGGAAAGGAACATTGGGAAGCAGTCAAGTGGATACTCAGGTCTGAGAGGTACCACGGGAGATTGTTTGTGCTTTGGAGGATCTGATCCAATCTTGAAGGGATATACAAATGCTGATATGGCAGGTGATATTGATAATAGAAAATCCACTACTCGATATTTGTTTACATTTTCAGGGGGAGCTATATCATGGCAGTCAAGGTTGTAGAAGTGTGTCGCACTTTCTACAACTGAAGCGGAGTATATTACCGCTACTGAAGCCGGCAAGGAGATGATATGGTTGAAATGGTTACTTCAAGAGCTTGGCTTGCATCAGAATGAGTATGTCGTCTATTGTGACAATAAAAGTGCAAAAGACCTTGGCAAGAACTCCATGTACCATGCAAGGACCAAACACATAGACGTGAGATATCACTGGATTCGAGAAATGGTAGAGAATGAATCTCTAAAAGACTTGAAGATCCATACAAGTGAAAATTCTTCGGATATCCTGACCAAGGTGGTACCAAGAGACAAGTTCGAGCTATGCAAAGAACTTGTCAGCATGAACTCTATATGAAAAACCAAAGTTACCTCCTTCAGGTGCATGGGACTTGAGGGGGAGATTTGATGGGTCCATCCCATGTGTAAGGAAGACATCTTACTTTTGGCTTTGAAATGTCAAGCCAACTAAACGAATAGTAAGAAAGATTTTATGGCAAAATTTCTTTGGTTTCACATTGAATATTTGACTCTCGCTAAACTCATGAGATCATTGATGACATCAATGAAGCAATCATAAACACTATAAATAGGTGTCTATCTCTCATTGTAAAATACACCAACAAAGAGAGAAAGAAAGTATGAGGTTTCACAGACAAGGTATAAGAAAATAGTCTGTGAGGAAAATATAGAGTGAGCGATATTGTAGTAAGATGAGATTATCAAAAGAGGGTTATTTCTTTTGAGTGTTGTAGTGATCTTTGTAGTATTTTACTCGGACCAACAAAGTGTAAAATTCCTTGCTATAGTGATATCAGTTGCTCCTCTCAGGGCCGTGGTTTTTCCCTTATTCAAAAGGGTTTTCCACGTAAAAATCTTGGTGTCGTTGTCACTCTTTTATTCTTGTTAATTACTGTATCTTGGTGCTACGTTATTATTCCGCTTTTATTACAGTGAATATTATTTTTGTAGGGGATTTATTACCAACATGTAATACCGCAGTACTTAGTAGTGTCGACTTTGACATAGATGGAAATTTCGAAATTACATGTATCATAATACATAGCCTATATTTACCATTTAACAAGCCATGGACAACTTATTTATCAATTTCACTTTGTAACAAGCATAATCATCCATGACTAAAGTACAAGAAATATCAATAGTGTAACAGCATAAGAGCACCATTGCTTATTGAATCCAATTGAGGGACTCTTGTAACTTATTTATCAACTTCACTTTGTCATGACAAGCATACTTATCCATGACTAATGGAACAAAAAGTATCAACAATTTAACTCCGTTAGGACACAAATCCTATTTAAATCCAATCGAAGGACTCTTGTTGTGTTGTTCAAGTGCATGAGTCTGAAAATACAACATAAACAAAATAAAACTGGATAGGAGAACACCAACATGTAACATATTCGATGGCCTTGCTTCATAGGCATTGCTAGTGTAAAGCCCCGGAAGCTTTTTCTAACGATTTAATATTTTAAAGTATGCCAATGGTATTTGGGAATAACATGTTAGAGGAATAAAAGATACCCATGGGATAGAACCACATTATTTTGAAATGAAAAGTATATGTTTAAGGTATGTTGAAACATACTACGGAGTTTTGTGAATGGAAAGAATTCGTGTGGAACAAGTAGGATACATTAAGTGAAAGGATGTCCCAATTTGCATAACATCCTACTTCAAACGTATGCTGCTACCAAACTATAACGACTTATGAGGTGATCTACCTATCAAATAAAATCCCTTTGAGTCTAGTTTCTAACGGTTTAAACCGTTCATCATTCAGACATTTCTATAAGAAGTTATGATCAAGTATGCAAAGGATGGCATGTAGCTAGCGAGGCCAGGCTAAAGCGAGCAAAGACCAGGCTTTAGCCTAGCGAGGCCAGGTCTGTAGCCTGGTCCGAAATTTTTGGAGTATCCATTCTTCTATTGTTATAACCCGACCCAACTTCGATAAATGAGCCTTGAAGCTCATTTTGGAGCAAAAATCTAATATTTTTAGAGAGAAGTGAGAGGGTTCTAGAGAGAGGAAGAAGCTCAAATGCTTTGTTCATCAAGATCTTGTCCAAGCCTTGAAATCCAACAAGAAATCCCTCAAGTTCTTCATCTAAGAGGTAAGGTTCCACACCCTAAATTTTAATTTCTAATTTGGGTAAAAGATGGTTGATTTGGAGTATGATTCTTGGGGTATGATTCATGTACCAATTAGTTTTATGGGGAGATTGTTGAGCTCAAATGGGTAAATATTGAGTTGTGAAGTGAAAGAAACCTTGTGGAAGAATCTTGTAACTAATTTGCACATAATTGTTAGATAAAATATTCAAATGAGCTGCGACTACAAGTATCTTCCTAATAATGGTTCAATTTTGTTATGTCTCAAAATAGATTGGGATTGCTAGAATTTCGAGAACGTTGTAGTAATTTAAGGAAAGCTCAAAGCAAGGTATGTTGGCTAAACTTTCCTCTTGGAATTGAATCCCACGATATTCATATAAATTATGTAAGTCCCGAGTGATTCATTATGAAACTAGCTATTCCAAGTAAGATTGGGTTGAAATATATATGTTCAACAAGCATCCCAAATGCTTTATTCATATTATGTTACCAATTGAGGATGTGTTAAAATATGGGTTGTGCATTAATAATGCTTCGACTTTAAGTCAAGTTCAAATGAAGGCTAATATGCCAAATTTTGTGAAATATCTCTATGTGCCTTAGACTTTAAATTGCTCATATGTGTACCTAAAGTCTGGATTGGAAATGTATTATTGTTGATAGCCTATAAATGTGGTTGGAAATAAAATAAGTGAATTGGGATATAAAGTGTGGCCAATGTGCAAGAGTGAAAGTTA